>CAKAOH010004223.1:32067-81139 GCA_916701665.1 Sebastiscus tertius
TACATATATATATATATATATATATATATATATATATATATATATATATGCCTTGTTTGGCATACACACTGGTGTTGATATTGTTTTCTCTTGATATTCTTAAAATATCTCTTTTTGTGTGTTTTACATTGTCATCCTGTCTATCAGAGTGGAGCAATAAATGAACTGAAAATGAAGTTGAAACACTTATAATCCTGTAATTTTTCATCATGTTATTGTTTTTTTTTCATTTTACATTAACTTGTGTTTTTCTGCATACAAAATGCATATTATTTAGTATCCTGTACATGATTGCATTGTACAGTATGTGTAGGTATAAACATACAGGTATGCATGATTAATGCAACTGGGAAAACATGGCATTAATATAGTATCTTCTATTCAACTAAATGATTTTTAAAATGTCACATAACTACAGCATAAAACTGACTACCGAAATAAAAACTAATCAATCAGTACTAACTCTCTCTCTCTCTCTCTCTCTCTCTCTCTCTCTCTCTCTCTCTCTCTCTCTCCACAGCTGTATCATTCATGAGACACAGCCCGTCAGCCTTTGGATTTGCCGTGAGTTCCACCTCCCTTCTCCCCCTCCATTTGCATTGATCAATTAGTCATAACTTTGGTCTCTGTGATTTATTAATGAATTCTTTTGCCAAAGTGTCGTTGGTCCCTTTGTCTCCAAGGTAACAGGGAAGAGAAACTCTGGTTGAATGTCAAAATGCCCTCTGTGTCTGCTACACCTGTCTGCTGGCTTTCCCCAAAATCAAGCTTCTCCAGTGTAATTACTTTAAAAAGTAAAAATTAATTCATCCACACCCTAGGCCAGTGAAGGGAAATGTGATTAGCATAATGTGATTAGAATATTATAAACCCTAATCTGCAGTGCTAGCTCTCTCTCTTGATGGGGTTTTAATTAGCACGTGCTTGGCTATCTATGGCTGTTTTATTAAAATAGCAAGAAGACAACAAGGGGTCAGATCACAGCAGCTGATCGCCGCTAGCTTTAGTTGCTATGTTGAAAGTTGATATTTTTCTTTCTAGCTTTTACAGGTACGTTATGTGACTCGAAAGTTAAACGACAATGCAGATAAGACTTTCTTTATTAGTCTTCTCTGAGAGAGGATTACTGACTAATGCAGCACAGAGTCATGTTGATAATGGTTATCGCCTCGATTCCCCTTGCGGCAATAAAACACCAGCAGTCTCTCGGTCATGTGATACATTTTAAAGCAGTTTCTGTATGTTTCACACCATATCAAAGCATTCATCGGATCTTTTAAAACCACTGACACATCTGAATTGATACACAACTGAAGTGCCCATAAAGAAGTGTCTTTATATTATTTTGTTCAAGTTAACATTATTAAAAGGAAAATTTGCCATCTTTTATGTGGACGTTCAATCAGTGTTGATGCTAAATGTAGTCGATTATAGCAATGGATTCCTCAGTGCTGTGCTGTATTGATCGAGTTCTCCTGCTTGTGGAGCCGTGCCGGCAGGGCCTACGTGTACCAGGATGCATTGTGCATGAGCTTCTGATGCCTGGAGGTTCCTCACCGGCCATATCCTCTTGCACGACTAATGCAGTCGCAGCCTCGGCCTCTCTCCGCTACTGCATTTCTTTGGCTGTATGATGAGTCCTAAAACCCGGAAATGAGTTCGCATTTTTGCACTTCCGGTTCCCTCGTTTCGAAATCAATGTTTTTTGGTTTTTAGTTAGATCCCTGAAATGAGATCTGTGTTTAATACAAATTTTAATTTTAACATTTTGTTATATGATATGAAAATACGCGGGTAAATATCCAGCCCAGTCTCACGGCAAAGCATGTAACAGACCCGCCTGTCCATCGGACGAAAGAGTGTCGGTGTCACGTTTTGTGTTATGACATGAGGGTTGTCGCATCACGTTTGTCACATGTTTTTTCTGTACCCCGTACAAAGTTCTGAGCTAGTGACGAAGTATAAAAAGATTTAGAAAGACCTTATGGTGGGTGGGTCCAACAAACACAGGACTTTCAACCAGGAGGCCGGTGTTCGAGACAGGTGTTTTATAAGTTACGACGTTTTGTCATGTGTTTTGTAGGGACGGTTTTACTTCGTTACGTACTTATTTTGAGCCCAACCATTACATTTTTCTTTATCCTAACTAAGTGGTTTTCTTGCCTAAACTTTTTTGCACCCCCCTGGTACTGCATGTTATTACAGGCACGTAATATTCACGTCTCTGCAATGCAAAACTTGGCACCAACATGCAATCCTCTGGTGGACTGGTGGGTCTATTACACGCTAGGGCGTGATATAGGGTTGAAATATCCCATTCGTGAATTTTGAAGCATTTATATGTCTTAAAAAAGGCGGTTGCTAACAAGCGGCTAAATGAGACTACAAAATGTCATCGCGTACATATTTTGAAAAATAATACATAATATTGTGTGTATTGTATTTTGGTGGTGTATAACAACTTATGAAGCTGCTTTTTGAAACACGCTCTTTGTCATTACAATGCTGCAGCTATTGTAATAAGTTAGACATAACCACTGTAATAACTCACAATTTAAGACCCTTTTTGTTCTCTTCCTTTGTTGCTGGGTTTCTGTTCCTGCTGTAGTTCGATGCCACGCTGGATGTCCTGTCATCTTTCATTGTCCTCTGGCGCTACAGCAATGCAGCAGCTGTGCACTCTGCACACAGAGAGTATATGTGAGTACCGAACAGCGTGCTGAGTTCAATTAACGTTTGATTAATGATGAATCTATGTGGTCTGATGCAATTTTCTCTTCTCCACCTGCATTAAAGCGAGAGAGTTCATGTTTCCTACAAATCACCGATCTTGAATTATTTCTACAAAGATGCAACCAGATCTAGTTTTGCGATGTTTTCTGATGCTGTCACATGTTTATGTCAGAGATGGTATTATTTTCAGTATTGTTGGCTTTAATGCTTGGTTTCACCGGTAAAGACACCATAGTACGGCATACCGGTGAGTCCCAGCCCACTATGAGCACGGCCCAAGCCAAAGATTAAAGTGTATGTTATTTAAAAAAATGTGCCACAAATCAATTAATTTCCCTTCATTTCCTGAATCAGCTAAGGGTAACGCTATTCATTCCTATTAAGTTGACACTTAATTTCCCAGATCTTTTTTTTTTTATGATTAAGTTAAGTCATACTTGTTTTAATAAATATTAAAAAGCATTCATGATTTTTATAAATAGAATATCATTTATTACTCTGTTGCTAAAATGGAATTACATTTGGAGAAAAGCACATGATGACTTGTTTAGGACTCGAAACTCAAAGTTTAGGACTTGGGACTTGTCTCGGGACTTGAGGGACATAATTGTGACTTGCAAAACAATGACTTGGTGCCACCTTTTTATTCTTCTGAAAAATAAACTACTTAGCGGTTTCATTCTGAAAGCTGAGAAACAGAAAAGGTGGGGGAAGGTGTTTTCGCAAGGTTGAAGCATTGCATTGTCTACATGCCCAAACTTAATCCATTGTGTTCCCATATTGTATGATAGAAGTCAAATATCTGTAATTTTAAAATAAATGAATAAATAAAAATACTCCCAGTAGAAAAGCATTTCAGGGGGCATATTGGATGGCTGAATAACTCAGAGCTTTCAGCCATTGGGATTTTGTCTTATTGCTGGTACTGCTGGTACCTTTGAGGGTGTGCAGTCTTGTCTTGTTGGGCATACCCAGCTGGGCGGATTAAATACTTTTTAAGGGAACTCTATTTCTTCATCTGAGGTTGAGAGGGAGTGGAGCAATGTATTCCTCATTGAACAAGGTCAATTACTGTACAGTATGTCACTAGCTAAACAGAAACCTGTTAATCCATCAGCTTTCAGGCCAGCTGCAGCTAAGCTGAGCCCATTGAGTGGCTGTCAGGTGGCACCGAGACGTTCGTCTTACAAGAGCACCTCTGCTTCACTCGGGAGTCGCAGAGGATAAAAGACCGAGCTGCCACTCTACCATTCGTTAACACACACACACACACACACATAGAGTACACACCTGAATGTACAAAATCATGAGCACATACAAAAGATTTTCACTTCACTTCTTATTATGTACTTAATATGTAGTCAAACATTTACAAACCCACGCAACACATGTATGCATACACACTAAGAGTGGGACATTTCATATACGCGCCCTATTTGCTGTAAACAGACAGAGACGGGAGCGTGGATGTATAAAGAGAACTGGTGGGTCTATTATGTGCTTTGGCGTGATATCGGGTTGAAATATCCCATTCGTGAATTTTGAAGCTTTTATATGTCTTAAAAAAGGTGATCGCTAACAAGCGGCTAAATGAGACTGCAAAACGTCATTACGCCGACTCGTCCTCCTTTACAGCCTCGTTGTGTATACTCGCGCTCATGTGACCGTGGTGTAGT
Source organism: Sebastiscus tertius (assembly GCA_916701665.1). NCBI lineage: Eukaryota > Metazoa > Chordata > Actinopteri > Perciformes > Sebastidae > Sebastiscus > Sebastiscus tertius. The sequence continues at coordinate 36,477 of CAKAOH010004223.1, forward strand.
TTGTTTATAGCCTGACGTTAACTTTTGACCTTTGCATTCACATTTAAAAAATCATAAAAGTGGTGTTCATTTTTGGAGATTATTTTTACGGAACAAAATGTATAAGTATCAAACATTTGTCCGCCACAGAATTTATTTTCTGCAATAATTCAAAAGCCAATGGAAAAATACCATTGGCTTTTTGTCGAGGGAACCCAGGGCGATGCTAACTTCCTGGTTGGTTTACAAAAATATACCATCCCTGCACCATGCTATGTAAGCAGAGAGAACAAGGATGTTCAGTTTCTTTGCATTTTTTGCTTTATTTAAACAATGGAACTGACAACAGGTTTGGGAAGTTCTGTGTTTGAGCGGCATCTTGATCATGCATGCCCGCTGGCTACCCAGAGGTAGACACTAGGCATCCAAGCTGAAATAGCAGCCTTACATCCAACTATGTCACTGTCATGTCAAATGATGGTGCTGGATGCAAGAAGAACTGAGATACAGCATTGGAGGCGGGCTCCTGTTCATTCCTATGAGAGCTGCTCAGTGGCACATGAAGCCAAAATGGCTCGACTGCCGACGATAAAGTACCCGAATCTTCCAGCGATCTTCCGCATCCATTGGGCCCGTAGAGCAGGTCTTTTTGGAACCAATGGCATCACGTGACGGACACGAAAGTTGTAGAAAATTTGCCTCAAAGCCCGGCACTCTTCCCCGGGGGCCTTAGACGGGACCATTAAAAGCTTCAGTTTTGAGCAAATATGATAAAAAAGTTATTTTTATAAAACTGTCAGAATCATCTTGTAGTGTACTGTTTAGCTGTAAAATGAGAAAGTTTGTAACCCAGCAGCCACGTTGAGATCAAGTTGAGCCAAAACCAACCACCGCCTACCAGCCGGAGCAAACTTTTTAATTTTAGAGCTGAACAGTACACAGAAATACATTACATACACACATTTGAGGAGAGAAATAGGCATTACAGTAACAGATTCTTGATTCATATTTGATCAGCGCTGCCTAGTTTGACAGTTTGATCTCTGATTGGTCTGATTGGTTGTTTTCCTTTGAGCGCGATGAATTGTTGGTACTGTACATGTAAGTTTGTTGCATCTTTCGGTAATACATATATAAAAAATAAATAAAAATGTAGGAATAAGACCGAATGAGACTTTCAGATTACAGTGTGTGTAACCTGAAACATTCCTATTTACTAGCTATTTTTAAGTATATGCCATCTTTTCCCCATTATATTCTTAGCTAAGGGATCTGCCAGTAATTTTGAGTACAGTTCCATGTGCAGTCGTGTTGATGCACCAGTTTTCTTGTTAATGCATGCCAATTTTACCACATTTAATAGCTGGAGCGCGATTGAATTTAAAATTGAGTAATTTCTTAAACATATTCGTGAATTGTGACAGTTCCACTGTGACCGACCACCATCCGAATCAGTAAAGGATGAACACTGCCTCACTGCACCTGTCAGATACTGCGTCTCTGTTCTGTAGTGAGATAGATGGGACACAGATATTGTGAATTGGGCCCAGCAGATGTGTCAGAGGAAGTGAGACTGTAAATCATCAAGCAATGGAGAGGTGTTGAATAACCAAATATCTGACAGTATTCCATTGCTGCCAGTGGGGAGTATGCATATGCAAGCATCCTGTAGCCCCACCCCTCAAAAAAAAAACCTCATTATCCCCCGTATTGATTTAATTTAACAAATATCATAAAGTGCCGCCCTCAAGCGCTCTGATGGAAGTCGGCAACTTGTTTATTCTGGTAGCACACATTGCCCCAAATACACTGTAAACAGCCTGCTGACATCGAGAAATTGCTTGGCTTTGAGATGAGATGCATGTATTGTCACTCAAATCAGACCAAAGAAGTCTTTCAGTATTACAACAGTTTCTGCTATAACATTATCCATCATGCACTGTGTCGACACCATGTCATGTGTATTCTCATACAACGGTTCGTATGATATCTTCCTATCCTTTTTTTATTTGTTTTCCTACGAATGTCCAGCAACCCGCGTCAATTTACGCTCGTAATATGCACACAGACTTTTCAAAAATAAACTTCTGTCTTCACATGAAAAAACTTCCTTAGATTTAGGCAAATAAAATGACTTAGGCTTAGGAGAAGATCGAGTTGGTTAGGACTAGGCAACAAACCTACTTAGTTTAGGAAAAGATCGTGGTTTGGGTTAAAATAACACTAGAAGTGGCGTTACCTTGGAGTTGTTAATGGCTGAATCTGTTTATTTTTTGTTCAACTGTTCCTTTAATCTTTCATAGAGGCTGGTAAAAACCTTTCCTTGTTTGTCAGACTGCCTAAGGCCACTGCCAGCATCATTCCCAACTGTTTATGTCAGGATACTTTGAACATTTGTTTGTGTCTTCACTGCAGCAGGAAAGAAATTACAATTTATCCTGATTCAAATGCAAGAGAGAGAACCAAGAACTGTGGAGTGTGACAGTGTGACTGCTCTCGAGGCGGCTTCTTCACGTAGCTTCCTCATGGCAGGTTTAGCAAAAAGATCACGCTCGCTGAAGCTAACTCCTAAAACTCTGCTCTCTGTCTGTCTGTCTGTCTGTCCGTCTCTCTGCAGAGCATGTGTAGTTCTCGGGGTTGTGTTTGTTCTCTCCTCCTTGTGCATCGTTGGAAAGGCCATCCATGATCTGACTACCAGGGTGCCCCCAGAAGTGGTAAGACCACACACACGCACACTCCACCGTTATTGCCGTTGATAAAAAGGAAGTCATGTGCTTTCAATCAATCTCGTAGTGTGCGAGAATAAATCACCATGTGGACTAAGTTGCACTATCCAAATTTGCAGCACCATTGGAGCAGCATCTTGGCAACAACATTAAACTACTGTTTCATAGCACTCACAGACGAAATTAGCGCTGGCGGAGCGCTAAATATTTTTTCGTTTCAGTACTCTGGACAGCGCCGCACCTACATACCACCCCCTACAATCAATAAACAGTGCTGTCCCCTCATGGCGGAGGGCTGGGGAAAATGGATGGAACACATCCCATAATAAAATTGATTCTTATGAAGAAGAAGAAGAGCGTTCAGCTCTTTTGTCTGGTGTAGAAAATGGAAGCCAATTTCACAAATTACAATATGAATCAATGAGCAAGAAAAAAACCCCGAAAACATGATTCAACGGTTAGTCAACGATAGGCAAGACTTGACCAATCAGATTCGACTATGTAAATTCTTTGTTGGGGACACCCCCTGCTATGGGTCGTCCTTCAAAAAGGCTGGAATTACACTTGCCATAATAAATAGTGGCTTTCATTAGACCCACTCTCCCAAATGTCCACTTTGTTCAAACTCCACACCTGAAGTTTTTAAAGCTGGCTTTCTGTTATAAGTTTTAAGTGTGAAGCCCCAACCAAAAACATAATGTATAATATTTTTTCAAACTTTACCACGCTCTTCCAGAGCACAAGTAGACCTCATACAACTGTTTTCACAGGCTGCGTAGTACCCCTTGTGACAGGTAAACTGAATTGCATCTGTAAAATCAGTATAGTGTTAAATGTAAATTGAAATGTTTAAACTGAATATCAGACTGTAAATCACATGAATTAAAAAGGGGGAATCCTCTGATTTCTGTTTATGTAAGTGATGCCTCATAGCTTTGGATTGCAGGGGGCAACATTTTGCATTTGGCAGTTGTGCTCAGGGTGGCGATTATTTATTCATTAAGTGCTGTTTAATTCAAGGTTAAAACGTTGTTTTCAGGGATTGCAAATGCCATGACAGTGCAGCAGTTTAAACCTCACCTTGGGCTTTGTGGTTTTCCACAGTATTTTATGAAAAAGAACACGCGCCATTAGCTGCTCTTAAAGCTGTTCTCCCAACAATATTAAACAACGTGTTCATAAGAAAAGTGGCAAACACAGGTGCATGTGTGTGTGTGGGAGTTTATGGCACATATAACATTATGTGAACACATGTTCACATGCATACCACACACAAGCTGGCATAATGATTGAACGTTTACAAGAGTTCCATATGTGCTCAATTTGAGTCAATACATGCACATACAGTACATGTACACACATAGAGCAAGCACACACATCATTCATTGTTGTGAGCGAGGTATCTTTTTATAGCCCTCTGCTGTAGCTGCTCTGACGTCAGAGTTTCTGTCTCCCTCCACCTGACTATTGTTCCCTTTCTCTCTTCGACACAGACATGCATGCACACACACACTTTCTTTTTAATGTCAACACTTCACTCCCCCCCCCCACCTCTCTCTGGAGGTGTTAAGACTATGAATAAGGTCCCAAAAATAGTCTCATCTTTCTGTTGCTGGGGCGCGGCCCAACTCTTCCATAGTCACACTGTTTAGGGAGTGCCCATCGCATCTTTTTCCAGTTCTGTGCTTTGAACCCTCCTATTTGGTTTGTAAATGATTTAACCTTCGCCATCTGTCCGTTTCACTAACCCGTGAAGCCACAAGAGATTTTTACACTCCAAAAACCCATAGTTCCCCCTTTAAGTCTAAAGGCGCACTTCTTGATTTTGTTATGGAGCCCAGCAATGCTCCCAATCCCCAAAATATATTCACATTTCACTGTTGATTTTTTTTAAACACAACACAGTTCACACTTAAATTTTCAAACAGCCTTGAGCTGAGAGGAAATTTGAGACTTGGGGGACTATTGGGCCCTTTAACAAAATCAGGGGTGCGTACCTTAACCTGTGGAGTTTTCTTGTAAAGACATACAAATGTAATGTCCTTGTACTTGAGGCATAACAAATTGAAAGTGTTTCCTTCCTCATGAACCATATGCCAAGCTGATCTTTTAAAATATATTCAAACCTGCATTGTTTATATCCATGTTGACATCAGCCAGCAGTCTTTTCTTTAGTGTACGTTTCTTGGTGCGCTATTACCAATAGGGATGTCCCGATTCGATCTCAAAGATCGGTATCGGGGGCCGATCAAAGCATTTTTTTAACCGATCGGTATCAGTTATATCGACCTATATTGAGCTTTGTTTTATATCAGCTGTAAAATGCAGCATGAGACTATTTATTTTTGTCATTTACCTAATTTGGGTATGTTTTTGTTAGCTTAGAATGCGCCCCTTCACAACTACATGGCCGTGGTGCTCCGCCATGTTTCTCCAGTAGCCCAAAACGGACAACCAAACACTGGCTCTAGAGAGAGCCTTTAGTGTTTTTTCGTTACCTGAATGCCACCGTAGTTCTCCTAAATGTGCTTGTGAAACTGCAAAACAGTGGTAGCGCCATCCACTGTCCGACATCCGTTGCTCTTAAAGTAGGATGGCCTCGGCAGCTCATGTTACCGCAGTCTTGGAAAGGGAAGGGTGAGCGAAGGGGTACTCAGTTGGTTGCAATCTGTAACGGCACCACTAGATGCCACCAAATCCTACAAACTGTCCCTTTAAGGAACAGCTTGGTTGCAAGCATTTTTTTTTTACTTAATGCTATGCATAGCTATATTTTTTTAATTATTATTCAAATTTAATAACTTTAATGTACTTGAAGTGTGCACTGGGCAGCTGTATTATCTAGGACAGGGGTCAGCAACCTTTACTATCAAAAGAGCCATTTTGGGCTGAAAAAAATAAAAAATCTGTCTGCAGCCGCAAAACATTTGAGCATTGTGATGAAGGTAACACAGCTTAAGTATATAGTATTTAAGTCTCATGCAGTGAGGGCCAAAGTGCAAATGTACGACGGAGTTTTAGGGCCACATTGAGGGAAAACAAATCTGAGATTTCCAGAATAAAGTCATAAATTTATGATAAAAAAAGTTGTAATATTACGAGAATAAAGTCATAAGTTTACGAGAAAAAAAAATCGTAATTTTACGAGAATAAAGTCATAACTTTACGAGAAAAAAAGAAAATAACACGGAAAATGATTACTTTATAATATTATAACTTTATTCTCATGATACTATGACTTTTTTTCTTGTAAACCTATGACTTTATTCTCATAATATTATGACTTTATTCTCGAAATCTCAGATTTATTTTTTTTTCCTCAATATGGCTCCGTCGTACCGTCGTACCATAAACCTACAACAATGATAAATAAAATTGAAAATTTAAACAAGAAAACAATTATTCATTTCCACTTTTAAAAATACACAGGAAGCCACTGGAGAGGAGCTAAGGAGCCGCATGTGGCTCCGGAGCCTCAGGTTGCAGACCCCTGATCTAGGAAAATAGAAGTATCAGATCAGGACTCCATATCGGCAGATACTCAGTATTAAATGACTCAGATCAGGGGCAAAAAAACGTGATTTGGACATCCCTACTACAAACTGTAGATCAGCGGAAAACCGTGAAAATCATTGGAAGGAATGTTGAATGCGTGCTAGAAGCTACATGTGCCGTGCATCCGTGTGCACAAAATGCAAACAAAATGTATAACCGCTTATAAAAGCATTGACTCATAGTACAGCTAGTGGCCAAAACACCATGGGGTACCTTTAAAGATGAAGATAAATGTGTTTGCTTGTAGTTTATTGAAATACAAATATTTCTTGTCTGCACTAACATTCTGTTTAATATGCCATGATGATATAGTAAATATTTCTCTCCATGACTGTTATAATGTTTGTTGTAAAATATCCACAGAAAGTTAATGTACGCTATTTTTGCACAGAAACCGAAGCTAATTTTCTTTTCTTTTTTCTTGCATTGTTCGCGCAAATTTGACCACTGTACCATTGTTCACCCCAAACAATCAATATACGACTGTACAGACATTAGCTATAAGCTAGCAAGCAACAAATGCACCGGCCATCGTATGCATAATCTCTGTATGTTTATGAAGCAGATTCATACAGCTCCAGGATAGGCATGAATTTTTAAAGGTCCCATATTGTGCCCATTTTCAGGTTCATACTTATTATACATACGTATTTTGAGTTTCTGCTAGAACATGTTTACATGCTGTAATGTTAAAAAAAAAACTTTTTTCCCTCATACTGTCTGCTTGAGTATACCTGTATTTACCCTCTGTCTGAAACACTCCGTTTTAGTGCATTTCAAAGGAATTTTCAGGTTCATACTTGTATTTTGTGTTTCTATTAGAACATGTTTACACGCTGTAATGTTCAAAACACATTTTATTTTCCTCGTTCTGTCTGCCCTAATATACATGTGTTCACCCTCTGTCTGAAACACTCCGTTTTAGTGCATTTTAACGGAATTGCAACAGAATTGCGTTGCTAGGCAACAGTTTGGGTCCATGTTTACTTCCTGTCAGCTGATGTTATTTACATACAGTACACTGCAACAGGAAATAAACTGGGACACATTTAGAACGTTTACATTAAAAACCGTGTAATGGTCTAAATATTGTATATTTGTGACATCACAAATGGACAGAAACCCTAACGGCTTGTTTCAAACGCACAATTTCTGAATACGGGCTGTGTGTATTTCTCCGTATGTTGAGTGTTTTGATAGTTTAATAGTATGTATATAGCACTTAAACCTGCTTTATAATATAAAAGACCTGAAAATCTCACTTTTTACAATATGGGACATTTAAGTTGAAAACAATGTCACCTCTTGGCCTCACCCCAGGCAAATTAGCTTCTATTTGTGCCCAATTGCAACTGTAAATGCAGTGGCACCGCGTCAAACATTCACCCTGCATTCTGTCTGAATAATTGGATTCACCTAGTAAGTCAATTAACTGAATACTAACAGCTATAACTGACACACACATACAGCAAAAAGGATAACTGCTGTATCCAAAGAGTTTTGACAGTAAATTCAACAAAGTAAGAAACTTTTAGATTAAGAGTAGATAGTGAGGAGAACACACAAACAAAGAGTGTCTTATGTGGATACAATGAGATTTAAAGGAAGGGTGAATACTCTGACGTGAGACTCTATAAATATTCACACCAGACAAACCAAGTGTGTGTCCTTTTGATCATTTTTAAGTGCATGTTTGATGGTGGGAAAAATGAGTCATCGAGGCCCCTTTGACCTAAAAATCAAAAAGCCAAGAGACTGGAAGCTGGTAGAGAAGCAGGTTGAGGGCAGCGGAGATTCTGCAGACTGTGTTTGATGCTCCAGTGCCATTATGTTAATAGAAACTGGGGGTGTGAGGCCTCAGAGGAGCTTCCTGACACCAGCAAGAGCCTATTACCACTGTCTGTCTCTTTGACACTCTCTGTCTTTCTTCACCATCCCGCTCCCTTTTTTTGTACCGTGTCTTCTCTTTCAATCTGGGCTCCAACACACTCCGTCTTAACCTACATCTGATTGATTATCCGTTTGCTTAAGAGTAATCTGTCCTTTTATGTAGAATACTTCCACGGGCTATTTGGCTTGGCAATACTTTGTAGATGCAGGTGTTTAAAGGATGGGCTCACCTCATTCTCTGTCACACGTCACACGCACGTCACACGCGCGTCTCAGCTGCGTCTTTTCTAGAGAACAGAGATCTCGCCTATTTTGAATGCGTGCCACGCGCGTCTCACAGCAACAACAGACAGTGATAGTGATCTATTGACTGTATATGGACATCATATCAGCTACATTACTACAGTTTCCATGTCTATCTGTAGAATATGTTACGTACAGTGAAGGTGATCTATTGACAGTATTGACATCATACCAGCAAGTTTACTACAGTTTCGATGCCTATCGAATATATTACAGAGATGAAAAAAAAGTAAAGACTTATTTTTAAATCAACACTTCCTGCTTTCATTTCGAAATAAAAGCCCTCAAGTGTTTTTTCTGTGGACAGAATTCCTTCATTTGTTAACATGGGGCTTTTATTCTGAAATATGTGCCGGACAATATTCTAGAACATGCAGTGACTTGGAGAGCTCCATGAATGAATATAGTACGGAGTTTTAATTGTGGATTATTACTATTATTTAGAAATTACCAGACGTTTCTTAACCTTTCTCTGTCAAAAATAGATATAAATGATATTTATAATGAAATGAAAGGCCATTTAAAGGCAAACTCTATGTAGAAAGAAAGGGCTGACAGCAGTAGCTGCAGCAGCAGAAATGCAGCAGACACGCAGCTAAACACCCGACGCGTGAATCACGCAGCCAACACGCCACGCAGCTGCCACGCAATCCTGACGTTCCTGGTGTGTCCCAGGCTTAAGAATTGGACGTATGGTGCCTTCAAATGGGGTCGTGTTTATTGTGTTCACGAGACGAGTCCATATGAACTCCCCCATCTTGTGGTATTCACAACCTCGTAAGTGGAAAGTTTCTGAAAGCTCAGAGTTTACGAGTTGCGACGTGCTTGTTGACGTTATCAGGCTATGAAAGTTCATTTTTTGGTACATAATAAGTGAATATATCGTAATTTTAGTTGTATATTGTTTTTCTTTGTAATTTTATAATATGTCAGGAAAATGTTGATATTCTCAATGGCCTCATTGTTTTCCTCTGTCATTATGTCTTTGCATTTCCTGCATTATGTTACCCGCTTGCTAGCTTGCTAAATTGTTAGCCTCTGTGGCTTCTTGATGCTGACAGAGTTATATTGCCGTTGCTTAGCAGTGGTGCTCTCACCACTTGAACGCCAATTTACAGTACACAATTTCCCATGTTGTAAACACGAGCACATTAGTTTCATTTAAAGGCACCACTAGTCTGTATGTGACATCACCCATTGGTTTGTGGACTACAGTTTTGAAGCCTTGAGTTCGGCATTTTGTCCGTCGCCATGTTGGTCTTTGGTCGTCGCCATGTTGCTTTTTTTTGGGACCAGAAGTGACAAGAGAGGGTGGAGCTAAGTACAACCAAACACAGAATAAGACATTTTAGGCAACCAAAATGTGCCAATTTACTTATATGAACTGGAAACACACTGCTTTATGGTATATTTGACTCTAAATCAGACTATAATTACTGATGTAAAAAATCAAGTGAAAATTAGGGTCATTTTCTCATGGACTTCTTTACAATTGGACTTACAATTGGGGTTTTACTTCTGCATTGGCTTCACTTTGCAGAACCCGGAGGTTGCCACCTGCTCACTACCTCATGCATTATCTTTTTTCCACCACTTTCCCTCCATAACCCCCATCGCTTTCGTGCACCTCTTCCATCATTATATCCAGACTCATTCTCTAACCTTACCTAGTCTGTCTCCCTCCATTACCATGTCTGTCTCCACTGCTTTATTGTTTTCAGACTCTTATTTTTGTCATTCACAGCCTCTCTTTCTTTGTATCCACCTTTGGGCTTTGTGTGTGTGTGTGTGTGCGTGTGTGTGTGTGTGTGTGTGGCCAAAACCGGCTTGTTCATTGAAGTCTTCATCAAACAGAAGTCAGAGGTGATTTATCACACCGGCGGTGATCTGTTTATGTGCTCTGTTTGTACGTGTCTGCAGGACAGTGTGTGACTGAAAGAGCCAGATAGAGATTATGAAAAGAAACAAAAGAAAATGGAGGGCAATCTGCTATATCTGCTATAAAATGATGTTTTTGGGTTGATGGTTCCATTGACTAATTTCTTCTTCTGAGAGATTTTTCCTGTTCACATTTATATGTAACAGTCAGAAGGTAACAGCAGCAATACAGTTGGAATACTATAAAATGTTGCTACCTTGACGTATTGGGCTGTAAAATCGCAGAGCGGACCGAGGGGTGAGGAAAATCAGGAATCCTGATTCGCATCACGTCCTGGGTCGCTGCTCTCATGGCAGGCTGTCTGTGTCTAGTGCCTGATTAAACACAGAGAGCTGAGATTGGCTCTCCCTGGATGGAGAGAGAGGGCAACACACACTGATGCAACAAATACATACGTACAGTACGTGCATCAGCTGTTCTCTGATCTTGTTCTCAGTGAGGGTTTTTTTTTGTAAAGAACTGAGAGGTGGTCGCATCTTTGCCTCTTTCATCCTATTGAAAAAATGTCAGTATACATAGAGTAGATAGTGGATAGAGGATTCCATAATTCTGTAAAGCAGAGAGAATACTGAACACAAGCAGCAGGCCGCCAGTAAGGGTTATGGATATGTGAAGGATATGTGAAGTTAAATGCAAAATCCCGAACTACAATGTAGTCAGCTTTCCGACATTCTGCCTCCAACCCATTCCCAGTAAATGAGAGCAAAAAGGGTGCAAGGGATTAACAAGTTATTAGCTGACAAGCAGTCAAGAGCTCAAAATACAAGCAAGCGCATGTTGGTTTACGTGACGATATAGTATGGGTGTGTGTGTGTGTCATAGAGAGAGAAATACAAAGACTAACACCACTAATGACCACCAGATCCGGCGAGGGCGCTAGGGGGATGGGCTCCAAACAAAAGGTTGCTTCAAGCGATGACAATGCACCCGATTGGTCCCTGGTTCTCTGCTCGCCATTTGAAACAGGAAACAACATTGCTACCTGCTTAAAAAACTGTTATTCCTTCGAAAGAATCCTCCAAAATCTACTTCTGAAAATATTTAATACAACAAACAGTAGAACAATACCAGGACCCTCAAACTGAAGCAGCTAAATGGAAATCAGCCATTGTTAACATCATCTTTATTATTTATATTCCTTATCTGACATGTCAAATTGGCTTTTGGTGAAGAAGGCCCATTCTCTTTAAAGACCTTGTGCAGCCACACTCAACCACTTGCTGGCTGGATGTATGCTGGAAACACAAGGTCACCAAACATCACAAACCAAAAGAAACGGTAGTAATAAGGTGTAACAAACATTAGATGTCTATCAAGCAGTCTTTACATGCCCACACAGTCCTTGCAAAGAGTCTAATCAGGCAAATTAAGTGAAAGCACCTGCGTGGGTGGACCAAGAGTGTGTAGTGCCTTGAATAAACACGTCCTATTATGAGGTTTGATGTTAGTAATCCATGTCTACAACTTCACCATTCAGTCCAACAGATGGAAGCAATGTGACATAAATAAAGCGTTTCAGACAGAGGGTGAATAGAGGTGCTGCTTCAGCACAACCGGTATGAGAAAAGTAAAGCTTTTTTTTTATTTAAAGGGACTGTTTGTAAGAATCAGAAATTGCTTGTTAACAGTGGCACCTGTGGCCGTTAAGTTAACGAAAGTCAGCGTCATGTTGCTCGAGCTTGTGCTCGCTCTACATAGACATGAATGAGCATCGCTCAAAATAGTGAGACGACACACGTCAGCTAAAACCACAATATCACTCTATATTTCAGCTGCTTGGCAGTAATGTTAGCTGACCAGACGAAGGTCTCTCCATGAATCAATGCTGATCCTAGTGTTGGCTTTTCCTGCCTCAGTCTCGGCCGGAGGGAACAGGGGAGACACCGCAGTTTTGGTCGGAGACGATAACGTTTCTCGCTGCGAGAAACCACACCTCTGGTCTGGAAGAGCTGCAGCAATTATTTCTGCACAAACATCCACTGTACATTCACTAGATATTCTCAGAGCTACTAACTCTTCTGCAGTGTGGAGTGTGCATGCATGCACATGAGGTGGAGCGAGCTGAGCGAGTGAGAATGAGCGCGGTGTGTGAGTGAAGGCAGGCAGAGGAGCAGAGTAGCAAAGTACAGCAGAGAAAGCTACGGTCTCCCCCGCGTCCTCCGACCGCGGCCAACACTGTCTTGCAAGACGGGCTTCACTAGATACAACCAAGAGGTTTTGGTGCTTCCTTGTAGTTTGTGTTGGAGTCTTGTCTGAACAGCGTAGCCACAAGCGAGCGCGCATGGGACACCGACCCGCAATGATTTATACGTGTAAGAAGTTACAAACAGTCCCTTTAAACCAGCTCTTAAAGCACTAGACAAAGACCGAAGAACTCTTACCTCTATTACAATATTATCGAAAAATACAACTTTGATTTTGTTGTTTATGTTGTGTTGGTTTACTTTATAAGATATTGCAGGTTTAAACTATTTATTTAAACAGCTCATAATGAAGTGAGACAAACAAGATCATCAACGAGGGGAGACGGGAAATATAAAGCATTGCTTGACAAAATTTACGTTACAGATAAACACAGGTTCCCGTTCGCGTTGTGATATTTAAACAAACTATCCGTCAACAAGGAAATGAAAGCCCCTCGTCTAAAGACCGGTCTCTTGAGAGAGCTCCAGCTAGCTCATAGCGGTCTGTGAGCGTGACCGCCCGGCTGGCGAGGTAGCGACCTCGGCAGGTGTCTATAGCTAGCTGTCACGGCAGTTTGTGGAACTTCTCAACTCCAAAATCGTTGGAGCAAATGTTCGATTCATCATCTAATATCGTGAAACTGTCAATGTTCAAAATCTACACAGTTGATTTATCGTTCTCAAAAATGTTCAGAAGTGAATTTAGTGATGAAATAGCTGCGAGAACTGTAAACAAAAAACTTGCCATTTCTGGCTGCTGTTTTTGTTGTAACTGTAGTCTGTACCATTCCAGCGCTTTGCATTGTAGGTGAGGTAGACTGGTCTGATGCACATTGGAGATTTTTTCCAAATCAGTACTACATCCCCATTTGCATACTGCATACTGCATACTACATACTAGATTTTGGCCAAAACAGTACGTACTACTAGTATAGGATGCAGTTTCGAAAACAGCCTGACAGTAAACCCACACGCACAATACCTGGATCCTGAAATCAAAGCAGCTAAATGGAATTAAGCCATCATTCATTTCATTATTTACCCGTGTGTTTCCTATTGTGACATGTCAAAATGTCTTCTGTGAAAAAGGCCTATTAGCTGCATTAGTTTCTGGGTCCTGGTATTGTGCGTGATGTGACTTATGCCGGGATCAGACTACACGATATCAGCCCGATTATAGCCCGACACGGCCGTCGTAGGGGATCAGGAACGATAAATGAGTGTCCTGTGCGAAAATCGATCCTCTTATCTCGTGTAGTGTGTCATAATACACGACAACCGACGCCACATCTGGGACGCTCCACGTCACCAAGAGGAAAAGTCTAGCCTGTCATAATTTTTCGTCTTGACACGCCAAGTGTGACATCTCTAACGACGTGCTCCTTTGCGTTGACCAATCAGGTGCTCTCTCCAGCGCGCAGTCGCAGTCAGGTCACTTGGTAATAAACAAACATGGCGAAAAGGAGGAAGGATGCCGAGTTTGCTGCTGTCAGGTGGACGAAACTGACGAAAAATTCATTGAGTTTTGGCAACTGTACCCCTGGCTATTTGACGTTTCTTTGAGGGAGTACCATGACAGCATCAAAAAAGACAAATGTTGGCGAGAAATAGCGGAAGCACTTCACCAACCAGGTGAGTAGATATGCTATGATATGCTCCTGATTGCGGGAATATGCTAAATTATCATTACCCAAGCATTGACAGTTGCTTCAACCGCCTCCCCGAGGACGTCTGAACTCGCGCATGATCGTGGAATACGACGTGCCATGATTGGTCGTGGTGTAGTCTTCTTGCCAGTCACCCAACCAAGACACTGCAAGAGATTATGGTGCTGTGATCGTTAGATCTGACATGGTGACCATCGTCAAAGACATAAATATCATGTAGTCTGATCCCAGCATTAGTGGGATACTTGAATAGAGCAGAGCCATCGTTGATGTTATTAGTAACACCTGTGCTTTTCCTACTATGAGTCGGTCAAAATGTCTGACGTGGGAAAAGTCCTATTACATCTGCTTGTGTGAGTGGAGGCCCACACTAATCACCACTGTTGTGATTCGCTGGTTGGTGGGCCAAATCCGTTATAAATAACCAAAAGTTTGGTGAAGCTAGGTGATGTCTGACAAAAACAATGGAGTTGGATTCTTCGCTCACGTGTCTCTTATTGTCCCAGTTTCTCTCTTCTTTCTCTCTCCTCCTTGTCTCCGTCTCCCGCTCCTCCGCCCCCCTGTTGGCCCAATTAACTCTGATAGAGAGACGCTCTGGGGTCAAGTGCTGTTTTTTTGCTGAGTCTGTTTGACACTTAAAAACACCAGATCCTCACATCACTTAGAGGCGTCTTCTGAATGACCTTGGGTGGATGCACCGAGTCAAGCCTGTATATTTATTATTAATGGTTGAGCTGAGACAAGCTTTGTGGCTCGTTCTGTCTGACTGATGATGTTGGTGCTTTTTTAGATATTGTGTGTAGTTTTCTCTTGCTTTCTGTGTATGCTTTTTTCTTTAAGCACACATGGTTTACCACATCCTATCATACAAATAATCTCTGCTCTTCTGTCTTCTCTTCTCTCTGACTTTCCATAGGATGACTTCCTCTTCAGTGTGGCTATAGTGAGCGGGCTCACATGTGCTGTGCTGGCTGTGGCCAAGTTCATGCTGGGAAGAGTGCTGACTAGCCGGGCACTTATCACTGACGGTAGGGTAAACACACACACACAAACACACAAACATAGTTAATTATAAATAAATGAATAGCACACAAATCTAAGAGGTCTTAACAAAGCTTACAAATGGCTGCAGAATGGCAATAGGAAATAGTATTAGACTCACTAAATGCCCAGGAAAATGATTATTTTCCATCACTCATTAGTCATTTCTTTAGCCTTTCAGCATTGATGATCAATGTCTGTGTTTCTCTCTCCCGCTCATGAAAAGTAGTTCAAACAGAACAGTTACAAAACTGACTTTCGTGCAATAGCTGTGTTGGTTTTAAGAGAGAAAACACGGCCTTGAAGGTCCCATATTGTAAAAAGTGACACTTTCATGGCTTTTATATTATAAAGCAGGTTTTTAAGTTTTATATAAATACTGTGAAAGTATCAAAACGCTCAATCCACAGAGAAATACACATAGCCCGTATTCAGAAACTGAGCTTTTGAAACAAGCCGTCAGGATTTCTGTCCATTTGTGATGTCACAAACATACAATATTTAGACCATTTCACAGTTTTAAATGTAAAAATTCTAAATGTTTCCCAGTTTATTTCCTGTTGCAGTGTATGTGAATGACATCAGCTGACAGGAAGTAAACATGGACCCAACATGTTGCCTGGCAACGCAATTCTGTTGCAATTCTATTGAAATGTTCTAAAACGGAGCGTTTCAGACAGAGGGTGAATACAGCTATATCCAAGCAGACAGTATGAGGAAAATATATTTTTTTTTAAACATTAAAGCATGTGAACATGTTCTAGTAGAAAACCAAAATACAAGTATGAACCTGAAAATAAGCATGATATGTCCCCTTTAAAGGGAGTTTGAGAGGAGAGTGGAATGATACTGTAGAGACAAGTAGATGGTAATGAGTGGAAGAAGATGTATTCAGATCCTTTACAAAAGTAAAACTAGCAATATCACAGTGTAAAAGTATGTAAATGTTATTATTATCAAAAGTAAAATATGACTTTTTAAGGCCTTTACATATTGGCAGCGCTTTTTTTCGTGCGATTAATTCACAGTTCATTATATTTTTTTCAAATTGATGTTTTTGTCACGAGTGCTTTCACACAGAATGCAAATATTACGCAGTGAAAAAGTAACATACTTTTTTTCAGAAGAAGTCGATTTTTCTGAACTTTTGCTCCGCCAATGAAGGCATCAATCAATCACGTTGTGCGGAATGGGTTGAATTGCGCCCCTGAAACAATAACACAGAGGCTCCGTAGACAAAGGCGGGGCGTACCAGATCCATTCCTTCCGTTCTTACCTTTCACAATAAAAGCCTTAGACACATAATATTCCAACATATTCTCATGCAACGGTTTGTACGATATCTTTAGAAAAAAGTTATTCCTCCTTTTCCGTTCAAATGTCCAGCAACACATGTAAATTTCCACTCGTTGCATGCATATAGTCTTTTCAAAATAATCTTCTATCTTCACAGGATTAGGTTTTGGCAATAGAACGTTTTAATTAGGCTTAGGGAAAGATCAGCTTGGTTAGTCTTAGGCAACAACTACTTAGTTAGGTTTAGGAAAAGATCGTGGTTTGGCTTAAAATAACTCTGGAAGTGGCGTTGTTTAAGTACGTAAGTTACGTGACAAATACATCAACGTTGACTTCTGGTTTCACACGAGACACGAACGCTGGTCTCCTGGGCGAAAGTCAAGACCCACCCATCCACCCCGACCTACTCCCTACGTGGCTTTTGTCACTCTTTTTATTTCTTGGTTCACCATTACGTGAATTACACATCAATTGATTTTGTGGGATATACACAAATTCCAATGCATTACTTTTCGTAGGTATAGCTATGAACAGTGTATGAGACCAGCCTGACTATTCACAGTTGAGTATTTTGCATTTTCATGTTGTTTATTTGTCATGCCCCCGGTTTGTAAAGGCCTTTATGCAGCAAAATGGCCCCTGTCATAATTATAATAGTATATACCATTATTGCATTTACTTGACAGAGGCATTTCAGTGTTTTAGCCAGTCCAGAGAGAGATCAATTTATTATTTAATATGCTGTTTGGTAGTTTTATGTACTAAATAGTTATACATCACATTTTTATTTGCTCATTATAAGCCTTCAAAGGCTTAATCTGCAAAGTACCTAGAAGCTATAACTGTCAAATAAATGTGGGGGAGTTAAAAGTACAATGTTTCCCTCTGAAATCCAATGAAGCAGAAATATAAAGTAGCATACAATTGAAATAGCTCTCTCTAACCATGAACCAAGTGTTAAAGGCCAGGGTTGTTGTTACACAAAACAAGCATGACAACCAAAAAGTAAACAGAATCTAAAGCATTAAATCCCAAACCACAAAACAGAATATGTGTGTGTGTGAATGTTTCTGTGTGAGAGAAAGTTGCTCTCACAACTGGTTTGAAAGACCTAATAGGTTATGACCCACTGGTTGCTCATAGACAAATGCGCATGTGAACACAAGCACAGCACACACACACACACACACACACACGCGCTGCTATCCCCAGGTCTCAGAACGCACAGGACATCAATCCAATAAACCTGAGGTTGCTGTTCTCAGAGACTGGATTTATTTCCCACAAGACTATACACTTACTGCAGGCCAGACAATAACCCACTATGCTGGCTTTCACACAAGGAGAAATGTAATTATAAAAAAAAACATCAGCCACTATACAAGGTAACTCAAATACAGTAGATGTAGTGAAATGTAGCATTTATAGACATTTATATTTCAGAGTTTCTCTGAATGCTGGAAAGTACACTCATTTGCATTCTTGCCAAGAGTTCCGCGAAAGGATTGATACCATTCTTATGTCTGTGCGGTAAATATGAACCAATACAACCAGTAACTGGATAGCTAAGCCTGGCTGTCCAAAGTTGAAAATAATCCGTCCATCAGTACCCTTAAAGCTGGATGCCTGGCAACCTCATGGTAACGACAGAACTCCAGGAAGTCACTGCGCTTGGCCAAGAAATAGTAAAACCACAACTTGTCATTTCTTACACTTCAGCTTTTTAACAGTTTTAACAACTGAGATATAACATGTTAAGTGGTGAGCTTTGAAAGTTTTGGTAGGACAATTTTGGTACTGACAAAGCCAGGCAAGCTGTTTCCCCATCTTTCCAATGTTAATGCTGTAAGCTAAGCTAACTGGCTTCTTCGTATTTGTTTTAGCCTACAGACACAATAAATATTCTCATCTAACTCTCAGCAAGCGAACAAGTGAATCAACCAAAATGTCAAACTATTCCTTTAACACCCAAAGATCTCAGATACACAGATTCATGTTCAAATCTGTGTACCACTTTTTTTAATAATATCTGCATAAATTCTTTGATAGGTAATTTTCAGGATTAGTGAAGAGTGTTTAAGTTTGGCAACGGTACAAGATTTTGGTATCAGAAGCGTTCTGGTTTCCGTTTGTAGTCTGAGTAGTATTGACCAATCACTTTCGAGCAGGCTTTGGTTGAATGCAAGGAAACAGTCCGTGTGAAGAGTAAAAGAGGGGAAACGCATTGGCCGAAAAGGCAATCTATCGTCTGATGATGATTTAGCTTTTTATGGGTTTGAAATTAGCTTGTAAACTGGCTACTTGTGAAACAATCCGGTCGTACACGTCGTCCCTCAACTCCAACTCCAGTCTCACATCTCAAGTTGCTAATCGGATTGCAAACAATGAGCAGCGCACAGAAAAAAGGAAGTCTTGGCCCAGATATCTGCGGGCAACTCCGGAAACCCCAGAAATATAACCCATTGCTACGAGATGCTTATCTGTCGTCAGACCGATACCTGATGTGTTCGGGCAAATGAAACTACTCCATTACTCAGACATAAAATACATAAACAGACATGACATTATCTCCATGTTTGTGATTTTCAGGGTTCAACTCTATGGTCGGTTCTGTTATGGGATTTTCCATTCTGATCAGCGCTGAAGTCTTCAAGCACCATGCTGACGTCTGGTTTCTGGACGGCACCATTGGAGTTCTCATTGGACTCATCATTTTGGCATACGGCGTCAAGTAAGATATAAAACCAACAGTCGCCATTTGACTTGCTTGGGGTGCCGAGTGCCAAAACTGCCTGAGGCACCTTGCAGAAGTAATTTCTTCACATTTACAGTACATACTTCCCAATGACACCTTGTTTCTGTGTCCACAGACTCCTGAAGGACATGGTGCCCCGTGTGAGGCAGACGAGGAACTACGAACGCTTTGAGTGAGAGTGTGTGTTGACCGGACGAGCAGGTTCAAACACACACACCCACACACCTGGCTGCCTCTTGCCCTCCGCCCTCCTCTCTCTGTCTTTCATACACACATTAATACACATTTCATCTGCACATGCAGCACGTGCAGACTCTAAACACCCATGTTCCTATACATGCAAAATATATGTATACACACACGCTGTATATAGTATTGTACATAGTGGATTCATACATAAACAAACACACATGCATGGATACACAAACACAGATGTCTGAGAGACTTTGAGGGAAAAGGACGTGATTGAAGACCTCATCCTGGAGCGAAAATACTTAAAGTTAAATCTTCTTTTCCACTCTTCTTCTTCACTTTTTGTTCATGAAACCACCAGTTGCAAAAATGGCACCTAGAATAAGGAAAAGGGCCCGAGAGCTGAGACTCCTGTCTACCAGCAGGAGCTTTGAATTTGTTCGACCTGGAGATACAGTAGCTGCTGCTCAGATGACACCATTCTTATCATCACAGTTTTTACACTGCAAGAGACTACAGTATATTGATCCTTGTGGGTTCAGCTATTGTCATGGTGGGCATAATGAGGCTCAAAATCAAAAAGTGTGAAATGGTGTCGATTTTACTTAAAGGAACAGTGTGTAACACTTCAGGGGATCTATTAGCAGAAATGGAAAATAATATTCATAACCATGTTTTCATTAGTGTATAATCACCTGAAACTAAGAATCGTTGTGTTTTCGTTAACTTATATCTTATATCATATCTACAGTAGCCCAGAACAAACAAACCAAACACTGGCTCCAGCAAGAGCCTTTCGCGTTTTTTTACGTTACCCGAAGGCCACCGCAGTTCTCCGACGCGTAACATAAGCCGCAGAGTGCAAAACCATGGTACCGCTAGCCGCCATTTGACTTCCGTTGCACCTAAAGTAGCGTTATTATGGTAAAGGTGGCCTCTGAACGGGGCAAACGGCTTAACCGCGGGTTTGCACTCTGCGGCTCACGTTGCCGACGTCTTGGGAAAGGAAGGAGTGAGCTGAGAGGTACTCAGTTGGTTGCAATCTGCAACCACACCACTAGATGCCACCAAATCCTACACACTGTACCTTTAAATGAGGCCTGCACAAACAAATGTTTCCCCTCGCAATTCACTTGTGAAAAGATATAATGAGCTTTTTTTTTAAGAATTTCTTAGTCTTTGTTTCTCGTATCATAATTTAGAATACAAACTCCAAGTTGAGCTGAGGTCTGAGAGCGGAGGAAAGAGGACTTAGAGAGCAAATGAGTAGCACTGAGTCAGCAAACACTGCTTTGTCCAAAAGGTGAAAAGCATCAGCGAACACGATGAGGTCAGCCTTGATCTAGCAACTCTACGACTAAAAGCAAACAGCAGTAAAGAGCACAGGAGACACTAAGGACAAACATTTGCTATACGATGGCTATAAACCTAAAGTGCACAAGTCAATTATATCCATTGCATAGCCCACTGTACTGTATGTAATGAACCCAAGCACAGATTAGCCAACTTTCCTTCATCTGCTGGTGTTTGTTGCTGACAGTTTAGCGCAGTGCCCGCTTTAACACAATGGGTTATTAAAAACTAAGAAATGATTTGGGGGGGGATTTAGCCTGTTTTGTCTTAACTACTGTATCTGACTTATTTGATTGCCATATATTGTACATATCTTTTGATTTGTTTACAAACACACATGCCTGAAATCCATTCAGCATCTCTTCTAACAATAAGAATAGTAATAAAATCCAAGTTTTTTAAGGGTAAGATGGAAAGAAAATTGTAATATTTATCTTGTATTTTTGTCGTAACACCTTTAGATAATGAATAGATGTAAAAGCACTAAACTCTGCAGGAAAGTCTCTGCTACCATTTTGTTATAATCTTTATTATTTGCCATTTTCTCTATTGAATGTTGTACTCAATCCAGCTGGGATATTTACTACTTTTAATGACATTGTTTTATTCATGTTGTACTCGTGTTGACTACAAAGTTCATGTGGAATGTTGGATAAAGACAAAGTCTCAAACCTAAGATGAAACAAAGCACAATGACCAAGATAAAGCAGCCTGTGGGAATATCATTTACATTGCATATAATTTGCAGAAACAATGCATTTTCTCCTGCGTCTCATTTGTTCTGCATGTGATCATTGTTATCATCCATTATTACGTGCAATGAACTGAATGTAAATACAAAACCACACAGTCTGTAAATATGTTTATTACAATGTTCGAGTGCATCAGTAACAAAAAGTCACAAATATAGTCGTAGTACTTTATGGCCGACATAAAAGGCTTTTTTTGGAGTAGACAGCATATACAGTAGTTAAAGTATACAGGATGATCAATGTTGCATATAGTTAAACATGTTTACTCTATAGTGCTTATACTGTAAATGTTGTTTTACATATTACTGTAGATTATTGGTGAAATGAAATGATAAGTCTTACTGTAAAATTTTTGCACTGTAAGTGAAACTCTCAGACTGGATGTAGGTGGGATCTGTCCAAGGCTCCTTTATCACTTATTAGAAGCCGTCAAAAGAAGAACTGATTGCCAAGCAAATCATTAATTTACATGTTGAAATGGGACAGCTATAATGTACTCTGTGGCACAAATCAGTATTATTTTACTGAACTTTAGAGGGTGTTATAAGCTCAGACATAAGATCACCCAGAACATTTTTAGAGAAACACTAAAGATGATTTAAAGAAGACCTATTATGCTCATTTTCAGGTGCAGACTTGGATTTGAGGTTTTTACTAGAATATGTTTACAAACTTTGATGTTCAAAAAACGCTTTACTTTTCTCATACCGGCTGTGCTGCGGCACCTCTTTTCACCCTCTGTCTGAAACTCTCTGTTTGAGCTCCCCCCCTCTCCCAAAAAGCCCAGTCTGCTGTGATTGGTCAGCTGGCCTGCTCTAATGTGATTGGTCAAATAGACAAAAAACTCTTTAGACTCCACTCCAACTCTGCTCTAACTAGCTTTGTTTGAGGGCGTGCCAAACTAACCGCTATGTAGGTATTACCCAAAGTCACACCATGCAGGCCTGCGGCTCGCCACAGTAATTACACTTTTCTGCACCAGGGAGGCGGGTCTTAGTAGGAGTCGAGATGGAATCTGTTTATTGATTGGCTGTGGGTACTCCGCCGCTAAAAGTTAAACTTTTCCCAACCTTTAGTTTGACTGCATTTTTGCCGCAGAATCAAACGGCTACAGTTCGCCGAGCTCAAGAGCGGTGAATTCGAGCTTTATGCTAATGTGTTACGTGGTGACATCACCACTTTACGGAAGAAAGGGGCGTGACTTCAATCGAGGCTTTTCTGGCAGTGTTTCCGTGGGGGGAGAGTAAGTCCTTTTTGGTTAGGGACTTTGGGTCTTTGTAGCTTTGCAGACCATTTACATGCACAAAAAAAACGATACAACACACTAAAGGAAAGAGAAAAAGCACAAAAGCATAATAGGTCCTCTTTAATGAAATTGACAAAAATACCTTCATTGTCGTCCTCTTGGAGGAAGCAACAGAAACACCTCAAATTAAGCACTTAATATTATGAAGTTCAATTCTTGATTTTATACAAATGTATTGAGATTAATTAAATAAGAAATACATTTATATAAATAATTCATAGATGTTGTGTTATGCACAAATACAAACAGATATTGAATGAGCTTGCCACCCATGGCCAAAAATACATTTTCACTCTCTTACCTGAGGTGCATGACTGTGGCCTGGTTTCTTTTAAATGTGGATCCAGAGTGCCCCCTTGTGGTAGGACGCCACGTGACAAGAGTTGTAATTAGTATTCACTGCACTGGATCTAAGGGAGAGAGTCTAAATTTATCCCTGAATACAGTGTAACAAAGCCTTGGACAGTGATTCTCAAGGCGCCTACATCCACTCTACACTGTAATTATCGACTCTCAGTTGACATACTGGGCAAGGTGCAAAATTCTTGGTATTATCTTTAGTTTCATTGTGTGAAGAATAGCTATAAACTGAAGGTGTGAGTCAGATCACACCACTTCAACTCACCAACAGCACACTGATTTGTAATGTTTCCCCTCTGATGCATAGAAGACAATCTTTACAATGACTTTTACTAGCAAAGCACAGTGTTTACATGCTAATGACCACCACATAAGGCACAGAATAAACTCGTAATAACTCTTAGTAACGGTATGCTTTACCAGCTCTATTGCTCCGATTAACTATATTGTGTTCGGATTACCTGGAGACTATTTTGATCTCGGCAACAAAATCCCTTTCTACCTCTCTGTTTTGCACTTTGTTTTATTTTTATGCCACTTTCTCTTGTGACATTCATGCCACATAAAATGTAGGCCGGGTGCTGTGATTGTGGCCCTGACGCCCCCCTTACACTCCTTAGTAATGGGTGATCTTTGAAGCTGTTGCGCTCACTGTAAATCATTGGGTCAGTGCAGCAGCTCAATACCAAAAAAAAATTATATTTTGAATATAACTGTAGTTCTGGGCGCCACGTTGGTGCAGTGGTTAGCACTGTCGCCTCACAGCAAGAGGGTTCCGGTGAACCCGCTGGACGTCCCCTTCTGTGTGGAGTTTGCATGTTCTTCATGTGACAGCGTGGGTTTTTTCTCTGGGTTCTCTGGCCGCCTCCCACAGTCCAAAGACATGCCAGCAGGTTAGACAGTTATTAGGTCATTAAATGGGGCGTTATCAGTGATTATAAGCCTCATTGACACGGGTCAGAAGGGGCGTGCTACACCTACTAATAGGTTTTATCATTAGATCGCATGGGCGATAATCAAAAGAAGGAATAAAATAAGAGCTCTAGAAACAGAAGTAATTATAACAGGAGAAAAAGCCAAAGGAAGTCAGGTGCTGTAATATAGATAGCATGAAACTCCATATGGGGTGAAGGTTGGGGGTGATTTCACCCAGGAGATGTGGGTTTGCCACTGGTGTGAAATGAATGACATAGCTTTGTTGCCTAAACCTAAACAAGCTGTTTTGGTTGTGTTCAAAACGTGACGTTGCATTCAGTTTTAAACGTATTTGTTACTTTTAAGGTGTAACAGGCCCCTACTAAAACCACATCTATGAGGTTAATAACGACTGATAATGCACTTTCAATGAGCTGTCGAATCGGGTGCACATGCAGGTTAATTGTTGACTTTAATTTGCCCACAGGTGTGAATGTGAGCGTGAATGGTTGTCTGTCTCTATGTGTCAGCCCTGTGATAGTCTGGTGACTTGGCTAGGGTGTACCCTGCATTCGCTCCAATGTCAGCTGGGATCCAACCCCCCCCCAAAAAAACCTGAATAAGAGGTTACAGATTTTTTTCCATTGCCCAATGAAATGATTGAACCCTTGCGCTCCCTGAAATACTGCTCGAGGTTTGTGAAGAAACAACCTCCGAACATGTATTTGCACAAACACGAAACCTCTATTCATTTGACAGGCATTTGTATGACATTTGAATCCATTTCATTGTTCCATCAAAATTGCTCATTGAAACATGTCCAATTTTCCAGCTTGATGAACTGTGCCAAATCAGTGAAAGCATCTGTCCTCTCTTCTGACATGTGTGTTTCATTCAATTATACTTGTATGGATGAATAGACTTATTATTATCATGGCCCCCAGAAGAGCCATCAAGCCATTCATTTAACTTAATTTCACAAGATTATGATAGCAATACTAACCACTTCTCTGTTGCTAATAGGCTTTGCATGGGCGTGTAAAACCCTTACAGCTTCAGTGGTTTCAAGTGCATTGCAGCCACACACGCACACACACACACACACACACACACACACACACACACACACACACACACACGCACAAATATACAAAACATAACATACATGGAAAGATGTAACTGAATTTCCAATAAATCTGACTGTAACAGAATTGTTATTTGTCTGTTTGTACAGTAATGACATCAGTGGTATTACAGATGATGTAAACACCATTTATTTATGTAAAAGAACTATGAAGTATCTCTTTGTCAAAGAGCAAAGTTTTATTGATTAATAAAGTTTTATCCTGCTTAATGTTAAGACATGTTTGTTTTTTTTTTCCTTTTCAACCACACACAACTGTCATGGAAGGCTTTCCTACCACTATATGCCCATTCGCACCAATCCCATCTATACTAGCACCAAGTCATGGAGTCAGTTTATCAGAAAGAATGAACTCATTTGTGCCTGCAACAGAAATGTTTAATTGTCTTTGGTGGAAGTGTTCTCTGGGCTTGCCTTAGGACAAATGTGAAAATGTTTTAAAAATCGGTCAAACTGTTTGGCTGAAAAGTGAGTTTTTCTTATCATACAATATTTAGTCTTTGGGCACATAGAACTACTGTTTTTGCAATATACTCCATTATATTTTAGGACAAAACAGTAGTCCCATGTGTCCAAAGGAGCACAATAAAATATTTGGTATCTATGAACTCATAACAAGTTGAATATCAAATATATGCACAAATATGCAGTGTAAAAAAATATAAATATATTTCACATAGAAAATCTTTAATAAACACAATGTCATGTGATCTGAACATTTCAAAGTTGTACTGTTAGATACTTGCCCAAAGTATGGCCGTACCAAATTTCAAGAATTGTGACCAATCAGAACAAATGTTGTGGCATTTTTCCTTATCATACTACATATAGTCTTTGGGCATACAAGCGTTAATAAAGCATCACATTTGTCAAATCATATAATTTCTGTCAACCTGAATCACCAGCTGATGTATCTATAAGTGGTAAGAATGATTGCTTTTAATCATGTAGAGATCATTAATTTTTCTGACCATGATTGTGAATAAAATAATCTTTGTGCACTAGTGGTGCCCCTCTCCTTAAAAGAATATTTTGACATTTCGAGAAATAGTGCTTATTTTGCTGAACGCTAGATGCGGAGATTGATACCACTCCTCCGACTCCAGGAAGTTACTGCGCTTAACCAAGACATAATCAGGCACATAAATCCCAATAAAACCACAAAATGGCGTCTTTACACTTTTTCTGGTTTTTGTTTGGATTGAATGTGATATGACATGTTAATAGAGTGGTGCAGTCCCAATCCCACGGGTTTCCTCGCCAAAAAGCCAATGGGATTGTTCCATTGGGTTTTGGATTATTGCAGATAAAAAGCACTTGCACATTGCAGGCAAACAAACATTTATGATTCTTACACGTTTGGTTCCATAAAATAATCTCCACAAATGAACACCATTTTCCAGATTTGTGTGAAGTGTGAATGTGATCGCGAGAAGCGAAAAAGCTAACGTTAGGCTATAAACGAACTACACCACGATCGCATGAACGTGAGTATACACAACGAGGCTGTCAAGGAAGACGAGTTGGCGTGATGACGTTTCGTAGTCTCATTTAGCCACTTGTTGGCAACCGCCTTTTTGAAGACATGTAACAACTTCAAAATTCACGAGTGGGGTATTTATTGATATATTTCATATCGTAGAATAAAACGTTAACATTTCTTCAGCTGGTGTAAACCACAGACCTTATCTCAGTCATCTAACTAAAACCCATTCAAAAAACTCGACTTTGAGACGAGGGAACTGGAAGTGCTAAAATGATAACTCATTTCCAGGTTTTAGGACTCATTCCTGCATTCACTCTTATTAGTAAGCTTATTTACCTTACGAATATGAGAAAGTTATCAATATCCTCATCTAGCTCTCAGCAAGCAAACTTCTATAGTATTGTGTTCGTGGAAACTCTTCTTCATACCGCGATAAATATTGTATATTTGTGACATCACAAATGGACAGAAATCCTAACGGCTTGTTTCAAACGCGCAACTTCTGAATACGGGCTGTGTGTATTTATATTGAGCGTTTTTATAGTTTAACCATATTTATAAAGCACTTAAACCTGCTTTATAATATAAAATACATGAAAATCTCACTTTTCACAATATGGGACCTTTATTGTTAATTAGTGAGCTTGATATTTATCACAAGAATATGAGAGCAGTATCAATCTTCTTATCTAACTCTCGGCAAGCAAATTAACTTTTCAACCACGATAGTTTTGTGTTTGTGGAAACTCTTCTTCGTACCTCTATATTCATCAGCAGGAATAAATATCAGTCTGCTGCAGTGTGGAAGATACACTAGTAACAAAATGTCTATATGGAGTGAATCTGAGCAATTTCCATCTCTAAAGTAAGGATGTCACTGGGTTTGAGAGTGAATGAAAAATGTAGTTCTGAGAGTTAACACTGGCAAACAGCAAGCCAGGATGACACTACATAAGCTTTTACTTTTCACACATATCCCTGTTTGAATTCAGCATTCTTGCTGACATTGCATGCTTTTGGCAGTGTATAATTTTGAAGAGGCTATTAAAGACTAATACATTTTATGATGAAAAGCATTTCTCACTTCAGCATGTTCTCTCACCTGCCCTGACTCTATTTCACGCTTTTGCATCATCATCTCAAGCCTAGCACTCTCGCTGCCCTGACAAGACAATGTACATTAAAAGCACCTCAAGGAGATGGCTGGAAAATGGGACTTCATTCTCTTTATCTGCATGTGTCTGGCCTTTCAGGTTCCTCAGGAGACTGTGAAACACCCTGGACCGTTATCATCATTATCAGACAGGCAGTAGCTGAATCCTTATGTCTGGATCATGGCCTTATAGACCCCAATTAGTTGGCAAATGTAGTGCCTAGGAGGAGTGAATGCGTGTGTTACGTGCCGTGTTGTTTTGTGTGTTTCTGCTCTCTCTCCTGTGTCTCTTCAGGTGCCACCCTCCACTGCCCTGCAGCTGCAGTGACTTGTTGAACGCAGCCGTGCCAAATCACCCATCAGGGCCGGGTGGTTAAGTGACCGGGAGAGAGGAACAGCCAGCACCAGTGGCCCAGATTACACAGAGTTGCAAGCTGTGTGTGTGTGTGTGTGTGGTTTAAGTCATCGGTGGACGTGTGTGCCGCGGTGAGCAGTGGCTTCCTGCAGGAGGAAGTCTGTTAATCTGTTCGTGCTGTAATCTTGAAGGAAGACTCTATCTTTAGTTTGATTTCTCAGTGTCGCTTTCCTCCTGAAAGTAGTTTTAATTTGGTGGTTGTACACATTTCCATTTGTTACACCCCCCCACCCCTGTGCAGACTAAATGAGGACTAAAATATATTGTTTAATTAATGTTGCATCGGAGAAATGGTGATAAAGTGGGATAGAAATGAAGGGGAAATTATACCAGTGTAATTTACTTCCCTTGTCAGAGGTGCAGCTTGTGAATGCAAAGCTGGTTTGCAGCCAACTGTGAAATGACTGCAAATAATATCATTGCTAAATGGTTACACACCAACCATTACGGGTTTTACAAACTGCATTTGTGAATGAACTTATTGTATATCGTCAGCCAAATACTTTTGAACAGGATCTGAAACTGTATGTAGTCCAATTGTTATGATTCCATTCATGACCTCAGCCTTCCTAGTGTGTCTTTTCACTTTTTCCCTGTGTGCCCAGTTCCCTGTCTGTCTAGTGTGGGCGTGTCTGGCTGTTTGTGTGGGTGTGTGTGTGGCTCTTGGCAGACTCTGGCCCAACTCCGACCCCTTCACCCTCCCACTCCGTAGTGTAGTGAACTCCGTTTGCAGTCACACTCACAACTCTATGAAGCTCCTTCTTTAAGGTGGAGGGTAGAAATACAGCAGCCACTTTGGGACGAACTTCCCTCTCTTCAGCAAGGAAATAAATATCAGAATCAGAAATACTTTATTGATTCCCGGGGGTGAAATTGACGTCCGTTTTGCTCCTGCTCTAAAATATAAATATAAATATATAAAAATAAGAGAAATATAGATAATAGAAAAAATATAAATAAGAAACATATATAACAGCAGTGCAAATGATAATGCTGAAAAATAGGATCTATGCAAATAATACAAATGCATGCGTTTATAAAAATTCATGAATAGTGTAAAGTAAGAATATTATTTTAAATGAATGGTAAATGGATTTGCATTTATATAGCGCTTTTCTAGTGTTCCGACCACTCAAAGCGCTTAACACTACATGTCAGCATTCACCCATTCACACACACATTCATACACTGATGACAGAGGCTGCTAAGGTGCCAACTTTGCCCATCAGGATCTAATGTAAATACTCATTCACCCACCTAAGAAGGAGGTTATGTTTTCACCGGCATTGGTTTGTTGGTTTGTTGGATTGTTTGTTTGTTTGTTTGTTGGTTGGTTTGTCCGTTTGGACGATAACTCCAAAAGTCTGCGCTGGATTTGAATGTAATTTTTTTTGGAGGGGTGGGGTGTGGGTGGCACAATGAACAATCAATTAGATTTTGGTGGCGATCTGGATCATTTTTTTTAATTACTCCGCTCAACTTGTGCGTTAGCATCACAGGCCACCACAGGGGGGCAGCAACATACATGAAACCTGCCTTGGCAGAGGTCTGTGCTCTCCGAGTGCACTTCTAGTTCACTGAGTAATCTTGTTCATAGTTTTTGATCTTGTCTTTTTGATAACGTCTTGTTCTCCTGTGCCTAGGATCACCGCCTGCCTGCCTGCCTGCCTGCCTGCCCTGCTCATTCCAGCCTCATCATCCATTCCTTCCAGTCATCATTCATGCTATTTGTCAATAAAGCCTTTGTTCAACTTTCCGCCATTGTCTGCGTTTGGGTCCAAATGACACTGACCGTAACACCAACCGTTTTTTGGCAACAGTGGTGTTGCCCTGGTTGTCTAGGCAACATGCCACGTCATGATACCTTGTGCTATTGTAAGGA
This sequence comes from Sebastiscus tertius, assembly GCA_916701665.1. Classification (NCBI taxonomy): domain Eukaryota; kingdom Metazoa; phylum Chordata; class Actinopteri; order Perciformes; family Sebastidae; genus Sebastiscus; species Sebastiscus tertius. The sequence goes on from CAKAOH010004223.1 coordinate 66,769, forward strand.
TGCCAGATACCTCACCCAAAGGTCTACGAGGAAGTGTGTGTTGTAAGTCAAGGACACTCAGATAAAACCCATATAAAAACTTTTTATTGAACTTTATGTACGGAGGTTTTGTTTTCCATCCAACAGTTAGATACATGCTTTGCATAAGGCTATCTGGTCCTTAATGTAGTCTCTACAGGGGCAGATGCGAATCAAGGACTGGTCCGATCTCACACAGCTGAAGAGTAGGGGGTCGGACTGGAACAGACAGTGTTTACTACTGCTGTTGTAGGCTGGAAACACCAAGTGACTGTCGGAAAGCTCTGATGTTTTACAATCTACATTAAAGCTGAGAAAAAAAAGATTAAAAATTATCAGAAGGTGTGTATCAAATCATAAAGTCATAAAGCATGTAATTCAAATGGTGTTGGAGAATGGTGGACGTGAACACACTCCATACTATCGGGACTCTCGCTCAGAACCATAGACTGTATGTAAATTATATAAGAAGTGGACATAGTCATCGTGACATCACCCATTTGTTTGTCGACTACTGTTGTGAAGCCTCAAGATATAACAATTAACTTTCATGAACTGAAAACACACTGTGAAAGAGTTAAAGTTCTACTACGAAAACACGGATGGCAAACTTTATTTTAGTTATACATTTGAAATTTTTTGTCCTTCCCTCATTTGGTGGTGCCCCTATGGATGGCCCCCTAGCATTCACCTATACTGCGTATGCCATGGGCCGGCTCTGCCATGCTTTATGGTCTATTTTACTGTAAATGGGACCATAATTTACTAAATGAACATCATGCTGTATTGAACAAGACTTGAAACTAGAGATTACAATGTTTACTGAGGTAATAAATCAAGTGAGAAACAGGCTCATTTTCTTATAGACTTCTATATAAACAGAATTATTTTTGCAACCAGAGGAGTCACCCCCTGCTGGCTGTTAGAAAGAATGCAAGTTTAAGGCACTTCAGCATTTCGCTTCACTTTTCAGAAGAGGTTGCCGCCTGCTCAAAATCAATTCTGTAAAGTTGTGTGCCATCTTCAGCAAGCTCCAGCATTCAAATTATTATATTAAGTATAGGGTGGTTGCGATTGGGGCCAATGCTGGATTAGGTTCTGTCAACTCTAGCAATGGGGACAGCTTCAGGGGGGAATCTGTCTGAAAGGCTCCACTCGGGTAAAATCACCAGGCTCATTTTTTTTGTTTTACCAACTAGCTAAAAATATTTTTTGTTCATCTTCTTTTAGCTGCTCTGTACCCTTTTTCAAAAGGAGAACTAACCAGCTGAAATTGGCAAAATTGGCTCAGTGTAATTGAGTGGTGGTGAAAAGTCTTCCCGTGTGGGCTCTGACAGCTTAAATATATTTCACAGTAACTTTGAACTTCAAGACTATATTTGTGTTTCCCACCAGAAAGTCTCCAAATGACTCAAAAGCGATTTAATTTGTAAAGCAGTCCAATTTTTATGTGTTAGCTGAAAAAAATAGAAACTTTTTATGAGTTTAAAAATAAATTGTAGTTGTCGGCTGGAATATTCCTGATATTTCTACATGTTAATGTTTACACATGTGTGGTGAAACTTCCAAAAGTGATGTAACCAGTGGATTTCGGCTTATACTTTCAGTTTTGTTGAACCTCTTCTATTAGTAATAAAAAACAGATCAGTTCTCCAAAGATGCTATGTTAAGACACATGACTATTTTGTAGGTGAGAGCGTCCCCTCACAACTCATTTAAAATCACGTTTTCATACGTTCACGCGTTTTCATACACACAGAAAAAACATTTAAGTAAATCAGGATTTATGTGACTGGATTCATGTTTATGAAAAGTACCATGTGTGTACTTACTTGGCAAGATTCTGCACTTTGTTAAGATGTGGGAAGAATGCAGGTTCACAGATCAGCCCTGCCTTCTGGCATGCTTGTTTACAGGACGTTTGGGCCTTCGCTTTCACAACCTGGAGCGCGCTCAGTGGGGGCCAGCTCCCTGTACTGGTGCAGAGGTCCTGAGGTACAGATGAGAACAAGATGAGAAGTAAAGAGTCTTTCTCTTATGACAAAAAATCAAATCTGATCCTTTTTCCATCCCCTAAACCAGGGGGCAGCAACCTTTACTATCAAAAGAGCCATTTTAAGCAAAAACAAAAAATCTGTCTGGAGCTGCAGAACATTTGAGCATTGTGTTGAAGGTAACACAGTTTATAGTCTAAGTATATAGTATACAAGTCTAATGCAGTGAGGGCCAAAGTGCAAATGTACTACGGAGTATTAGGGCCACAAAAAATATCGAAGACAAAATCGGAGATTTCCAGAATAAAGTGATAATATTACGAGAAAAAAGTCGTAATGTTACGAGGATAAAGTCATAACTTTACGAGAAAAAAGAAATAACATGTAAAATTACTACTACTATACTACTATATATATCTATATATATAAATATATCTATATATCTATCTATATGTATATAGATAGATATATAGATATATCTATATATATATACTAATATTATGACTTTATTCTCATAATGCTACGACTTTTTTTCTCGTAAACCATGACTTTATTCTCGTAATATTATGACTCAATTCTCAAAATCTCTGATTTATTTTTTTTCCCTCAATGTGGCCCTAATACTCTGTCGTACCATAGACCTACAACAATGATAAATAAAAATTAAAATGGAAACAAAAAACTGTTATTCATTCCCACTAATTTTTGAAAAATCCACAGGGAGCCACTGGAGAGGAGCTAAAGAGCCGCATATGGCTCCTGAGCCACAGGTTGCTGACCCCTGCCCTAAACCAACATTCCTTCAACCTGTTTTTCAATCAGGACGTTGACCCTCTGGAGCATCCCTTCACAGGAAAACTCATAGGGAAGGTAGGGCTCAATCTGAAATGTAAAACCACAATTATAGATATATTATGGCACAATTGCAGTTCTGTATAAATCAAACTGAGCTTTCTCTGCATTTCCAATGTACTCTTTGGGAAATAGGTCGATTTGACAACATATTTAGAAGGTACTTGCAGTCTGATTGAGGATAGCAGTAAGAGCTCTCTCCACATCTGTAGAGTTGTGCATGTCTACCATCCATACGTACGGCTCACCTATGGCTTCGGCATAAGGATGCTGGGATGCCACCTGCAACGCATACACACAAACAGTAAAACTGAACGATACACCCGCTATTTATTCATATCTTCATAAAAAACATGCGTCATTTTATTTATTTGGTAAAGGCAGTGGGTTGATTTCCCTGTTGGCTCAACTAGCTCATTATTCCATTTTTTTGCTTGAGGTTGAAAAAGATCTCTGTACAGTGTGTGAGGTTCTACACATGGAAAAGTGTTTAATTTGTTTATCACATCACGGTAAGTCCCTCAGTTTTGAATATGACCCCTGACCTCTCTGATGTTAGGCTTCCCCTTGAAGAACGCTGCATTCAGGCTACTCTGCGGAGGGTGTAGCCTTGGGTTCAGGAAAGCACAGCCATTGGCTAAAGCCTCCAAAGGGGCGGGGCCTTCATACGGGAAAGACAATCCAACAAAAACCTACAACAGACCATACATAAACAAAAATAGAAAAAAAAAAATAATAATTTAGAATTTCGGAACCCTTATAAGCAATGAAGAAGTATATGGTAACCACATGAACACAAAAACCTTTGGGGGTTTGAATTATTTTGAATTTAAATGGGAAAAGTCTATAAAATGTTGCAGCCACAATTTTCTGTTATATGTTAAAATGCAGACATAAATTTTCATTAATTTTGTGAGAATTCATTATTAACATGTTAGAGATATGTTTCTGAAGTCCTCTGAAGAAAATGATACATTACTTCTACATGGGGTCTCGGAAACCTAAGTTGTTTTGATGGGTGAGTAAAAGAAATAACTGGACTTTAGCCCAGGAGACCTACGTTCGTGTCCCGAGTGAAACCAGAAGTCAACATTGATTCATTTGTCACGTAACGCCACTTCTGGAGTTATTTAAAAGGCCAAACCATGATCTTTTCCTAAACCTAACTAAGTCGTTTTGTTGCTTGTTGCCTAAACCTAAGGAAGTTGTTTCCTAAGACGGTATGCATGTAATGAGTGGAAATTGACACGTTGCTGGACATTCGTACGAAAACGAACAAAAAAGGACTAAATTTTTTGTAAGATATTATACAAACCGTTGTATGAGAATACGTTGGTCATAGCCGATTTTCATTCTGTGTGATCCATATCTGTGATTGATTTTTGCAGTACTTTTTAGACAGCATTCCCTCGTCAAGAAAGTCTGTTTGAATTTATTGTTTATCTATTGGATCTTACTTATGAATTTTACTTTGTAATATAATCAATAATACTGCCGCATACATATTGAAATCAAATGCCCACCAACAACAAACACAACATAGACCAATATGCTTCAACATCTTTTTTTTCTCATAATAAACTACACAAATCCTGTCTCAGAAAAGCCCCTCTGACTGTGAAAAATCTCTATGTAAGTAATCTTTTTATAAACGATTTTACACAGTGGCCGCCCTGTACAAAACTGTTTTCTTTAAAGTGTTAGTTTCTGTATTGTAAAAGAGCCACCTTATCGATTGTCACTTACAGTTTTCAAATAGTGCTTATACCTGGTAAAGGTTTGTCTCCAGAAGAAGAAAAGAGAAGTTCAGGACCGGATGTGCTGCTCAAATCTGAACTGTCTGAATCTTCTGCAGATCAGATAGTCCAGATGTGTCAAATCCAAACATTTTACAATCTGCTTTAATGTTCTTTACAATAGAAATGAGTAACACATTTTAAAGGTCTTATTTCTAACATTTTTATATAGATTTAAACACAATATATCCACAGAGCTTTTAGAAAGGTGTCTAATAAAAGTATGGCTTTTCTTGAAAAAAAATATTATGACTTTATCATTTTACAAATTGTGGCAGGTCCAAATTTAATGTTTTTCGGTTCCCACTTCTAACAAGGCTTGTGAGCCAATAGTACTCTGGAATCACGTGGTGTCTCTGCATTGTCAGTTAGTGTGGAAAAAAATGGATAAATGGCTGAGATTGACGATAAGTGCCTGACAACAACTTGTTGTGAAGTGAATGCAATGGAACAGGGGAGGAAGAATGCAACATCTAGTGGCTGACTGTTATCAATAGCACCTTTAATAGTGGATATCGTTCTGCCCATTTTTGTCAGGATTTTCTTTTGTCACGTTCATCAAATGGGAGAAAGGTTACCACTTTAATGCTACATATTGGGGTTTAATATGGTCATATGAAAAGAAAAAAACAAGTATAAAGAAAAGACTTTATGATGAGAAATGAGGAAGAAAATGAGAAAAGAAGTAAAGCCAACAAGTCAACAAGGATGAATTTAAAGGAGACACTCACCTTGCTCTGTCTCAACAGGGCCTGAACCTCAGTGCCTTTGACAATGCCGTGGTTCTTCACATAGCTTGGAATCGAAGTGGCTTTATCAACTGTCCCATGGACCTCCAAGTACTTATGGATGATGTCCAGATATGCTCCTTTGCCCTGCAGTGTAACAGCAGAGGAAGCAAAGACTGTGACTAGCTGGGAAATCAATGGATGTGGCACAAATTACACCTCTTCCTTGACATGTGTGTACAGTATTTTATGGGGATGTCCAACAGACTACTAAACACCCACACATACTATATCCACAAAGAGTCAAATTAGTTGGCTTAAGTATTTTTAATGCATATACAGTAATACCAATCAAAACTCTGTTCCCAAAATGTGTTTTTTTTTCTTTTCTCTACAGCCTCCCCTAACTAGAACCTGGATATTTCCTTAATACTTTCTCAAATCAATACAAGTGTGTGAAGAAATAAATATATATCTTTCAATGTCTGTCCATTGTTACCTCCCAAAATTTGGCTCTCTTGCCGTACACAAGGGCCTGGTTTTTTCTTCCGACAGACTTCAACTGCTCGGTTTCTTCAGAGCTCAGCTGGTGCTGCACCACAAAGCCCAGGAATGTGTTGTCTGGTGTATGAGCTGCTCACAGTAAAATAATACACGTTAATCAAGATACAAAAGATACAAAAGAAGTAGACAGTTTTGTTCCTCTCAGACCAAGCAACATTATGTAAATCACATGATTAGCAAAGAAAAAGAGGCAGAAAACATACGGAACATGGTGTAGAACTGCATTGGGATCAGGTTCAGGCTGCCAAATGGACCTTCAAGGTTGTGCTTTTTGGCCCAAGCTACATGATTGAAGTCTGGCTCAGTGCCGAAAGTGTCCAACACACGAATCTTGCACCTGATCGATGTACAAAAAGGTACACAGTTCCACTCACAAACACATTAAAGTGGCAGTAAGCAGAATGTTTTTGGCATCATTGGGCAACAATTCCATTATAACCATTCCATTATATGATTAGAGGAGAGTATTATCCTAAGAGTCCAGTACAGGGCTCCGCCGTTGCTTACAGAACTAGGGTTACAATATTGTAACCTCCGTTTTGTTGCCTAAACCCAACCAATCATTTCACGACGTTAACCATCGTTTGTTTCTGCAAGTGTGATACGAGGCTAATATGAAATGTATTTATGAAACATACTTTTGGTTTTGAAACATTCAACGTATCCCGCGGTTTTGCAGAAACGTACAATGCCAACAGTTTTTCTGGCGACTGGGTTGCAAAATAAATGTGCACATACTCTCACACTCATATGACCGACAAATACAATCAATTTTATTTTTAAAATGATGTCAGAACCAGAAACTCACCTGTATTCGATCCAAGATGCCCCTAGTGCTTTCTGAATCTGTTTATGACCGATAATGTCTGTATAGATCAGGTTTGTTTCCACTTTTGAATGACGAGGTGGGCAGCTACCTGTCGGAAGCCCTAGAAATCTAGAGAGAGATTAACGCAAGAATGGATATACAGAAATAGAGTTATTATAACAATGAAGTGGAAATGTATATGGGTGTATGCAATGACACCAGTCACCCTGACAGCAGCCTGTGACAAAAGGCTGTTTTTTCTGTGCATACTCACTGCTTGAGGTCAGGTAAGGAGGCAGAAAGGTGAAGATCGTGACCCAGGATGTAAAGTGTGGAGATGAGATCACTCCACTGGACTAGTTCCCCAAGGGGGCCCCCACTAAAGGCAGAATCTGCTATTTTAAAACCTGATTCATCTGTCACTGCTCCAGGATGCACCAGAATCTGGGAAGGGATAGAGATCCTTGGTCAAGATGCAACAAAACATTTTCTCTTTCCTTTGTTTCATACTCTTTTTTTTTTTTGCCAGAATTCAACCGATATAATTGTTTTAGTGCTGATACAGTTGCAATACCGTTGTTTAAAGTGGCAGTAGGCAGCATATTTTTGGCATCATTGGGCAAAAAGTCCATAATAATCTTTCAGCATATTGTAATTCAAGTGTTCTGAGAGAAAACTAGACTTCTTCTCCTCCTCATGGCTCCGTTTTCAGGCTTTAGAAAATCTAGCCTGTGATGGGAGACTTTGACCAATCACAGGTCATTTCAGAGAGAGAGCGTTCCTATTTTCTGTGCTCCGGTCATGTGACCATTTTACAGCTAAACCGTGCACTACAAGATGATTCTGAAAACATTTGAGGAGAGAAATAGGCATTAACGTAACATAATATTGATTCATATTTGATCAGCGCTGCCTAGTTTGACAGTTTGGTCGGAGTTTGCGAGTGATCGACAGCCGGCTCTCATAGATGGCAGCTGAACAGCAGACCTCAGATCAGCTCTGACTGCATGTTTTCCTCCAGTCTGTCAAATCTTGCAGATCCCGTTAGGAGCACCGGAGGACACAGAGGCACATGATTTTTTTTCAGGTTACCTGTTTCATGTACTACTATCATGATACAGTGACCGTTTTATTAAAAAATAACTTTTTTGTTCAATCATATTTGCTCCAATCTCGTCTACTTCAGCTTTAATTGAGTGATCTGAAACCACAGAAAGTGCTAACACCACATTATTTGTTACGATTTATTTACCCCACTTGTTAAACTTTAGCAAGTAGCGAATCTTTTTTTCAGATTTCAAAGTAATATGGCCATTGTTTCATATCAAAAGCCTTTTGAACATCTAAGGATAGAGTGGCTTCATCTGATGACTCATTTCCTGCATAACACTAAGTAATGGAAGACCAGTCTAGTTGAGTTTAAGAAAGAATTAGGCCTACATGTATATAATTCCCATCTATAAAGTTCCTGGTTTTAGTATCACTGGAATGATTATTTAAGGAAGAAGGGAGGCATCCAGCTCTAAAAACATCCTCTTTGAAATTGGAACGTGTCCATCCAATGTGCGTCATTATGAAACTGTACAAGTCACACTGAAAGAAAGAGCACAATCAAAACTATCTAAGAATGGACAGATTCTCTCTATGTTTAATCAGTGAATGCCATAGTAAGGTATCGCGTTAAAAGCCATTATGGTGTCCTTTATTTAAAGGTCCCGTATTGTAAAAAGTGAGATTTTCAGGTCTTTTACATTATAAAGCAGGTTTAAGGGCTATATAAATACTGTTAAACTATCAAAACGCTCAATATACGGAGAAATACACACAGCCCGTATTCAGAAATTGTGCTTTTGAAACAAGCCGTTCGGATTTCTGTCAATTTGTGATGTCACAAATATACAATATTTAGACCATTACACGGTTTTAAACGTAAACATTCTAAATGTGTCCCAGTTTATTTCTTGTTGCAGTGTACTGTATGTAAATAACATTAGCTGACAGGAAGTAAACATGGACCCAAACTGTTGCCTAGCAACGCAATTCTGTTGCAATTCCGTTGAAAAGCACTAAAACGGAGTGTTTCACACAGAGGGTGAACACAGGTATATTAGGGCAGACAGAACGAGGAAAATAAAATGTTTTTTGAACATTACAGCGTGTAAACATGTTCTAATAGAAACACAAAATACAAGTATGAACCTGAAAATGAGCATGATATGGGACCTTTAAAAAATTACTGAGAATTTCGAGTGGAAATTCTGACCCCCCATCATCATTATAAACTCCATATGTGCCATGCGAGAACAGAAGGCATAACAACAGTAACTAAGGGGGTGGGGGTTAGCAAACTGTCAATTAGTATTCCAATAAAAGCAATGTGGAGGTATAAATTACCTTTTTAGCTTTCCTCTCTGTGAGGTTGTATTTGGTCGACAGAGAGCGTCCAGCCTCGACCCAAATCTTTTCCATACTGCGAATTCTTTGGTGAATCCAACGGAACTGTTTTCTATTTGCCAGAGGTGAATACAGATCTGTTAGACTTTCCCGTACCACTGCAGGCCCCATCTGGATAAGTGAAGAAAAAACAAGGCTTATTCTTTAAAATGTATTTTTGTGTTGGACATCCGAATCTCTTCACAACACAATGACTTCTTTCCCTTTTAGCACTGATAAAAGTAAATCTATGTTCTTTCCAACTGAGCTATACAGGATCACAAATCATCGCCAATGTCACAACTCCCATTTGTGTCAGTTATGCCACTTTCCATTCCCTATCCTGATCAGAATTCAGGTTGAAAATTTTGCTTTTTTGGACCATGAATACCACTTACGGTACTGGCATTTTAGTGGCACCATAACCACCAGATTATATAGGCAACCAATGTAGAAAATGAGCTCAATGGACAGTGGAAAAATTTAAGAATTATAATTCAGATGTGCTGTTTCAGGGTGTTTTCTACTGAAGGCTGGTCTCAAAGTGTCTAACCAGAGAAACAAGTTGCACTGTGCAATTGGATTTTCTTTTACAAAAGCGTAAACATTTTTCTTTACATACAAGAAAGGGCTTGATAGCTTCTACCTGCAACTACTACTGAAATGTGAAAAAAAGACTTGACTAACCTGACTGACAGGAAGAATCTGCTCATTATTCAACCAACGGGGTTGGGGTTTTACACAATGGTTAAGAGCACAACCTATTTATACGCAACAAGGTGGCTGGATGTTTGACAATTATCCAATGATAACTAGATAAAACTGTTCCTTGTTGGGGAAAACATGAAGGTTGTTTTCCTCAACAAAGCTTGGATTGTAACCAAGTTCATTCCAATGAATGAATCTGGTTTTCCATTACATTTCCATTAGTGGAATTATTTCACATTTATTTCACACTTCTGGCAGCAGGACATTAACAATCTTTTGAAGTACTTTTTCTACTTATGTCAATAATTGGACTCAGCATGAAACAACTAACTAATCAAAATGAAGGCATTTTGTGGCCTAAACATAACAAAGTCGTTTTTTTTCTTTTTTTTGCCTAATCCTGACCAAGTTGATCTTTTCCTAAGCCTAACTATATAGTTTTGTTATCTAAACCTAAGGAAGTTGTTTCCTGTGAAGACAGATGTTTATTTTGAAAAGACTGTATATGCATGTAACGAGTGGACATTGACACGTGTTGCTGGACATTCAAATGAAAAGGGAGGAATACCTTTTTTGTAACCTCTGATTTTTCCACTACGGGCTTCACTCGGCCTGGAAGCAAGGGACACCAGGACTCTATCTTCAAACAAAGCAGAGAGAAAGAGGGGGCAGTTACTCCAGCACCAGCCAACCATACACGTTTTCACCTTCTTGCATCTACAACATTGAGCATTTAGTGAAGATGTCTTCACTGGCCACTGTTACTGTGTGGTATGAGAGCTTGAAACCACTTACCTCACTGAGGTAGGTAAGGATGGAGCACAGAGACCCATTCACCCCATAACTCCTGTAGCAAGGGTCAGTCTTCCAACTGTTTTTCATCCACTAGGAAACCAATAAAGTACAGAGGGCCCCAACGAAAAAAAAATGACAAGTACATAATCATGACTAACCCTGATTGAAACACAACATTAGCATAAGCTATCCAAGAGCAAGAGTGCTGCTGTATCATTGTAATTGCATTGTAACAACAGAGAAATAATCCACCAAACACAAGTTTCCAAACTTTTTTTCCCCAGTTTATATACATATACATTACATTAAGGAATTTGAATTTTCCTTTAAGTTTTGACCAATTTGTTGTTGCATTATTATTACAATTGAACGGTAATCCCTGTTAATTTTGAAGATCTTTTACCAAGTTCCTGGTGCATGATTTATTATTTTAATAATAAATAACAATTCAATGAATTTATATTCATTACATTTTTTTTTTTTTTTTTTTTACAAAGTTAGGAAAATACAATGTTTAAGTCAAGCCTGATGATGCCTTACGCGTAAAAGAATGGTATCGAATCCGTACTCTGTATCCACCGATACCCAAAGCCCAGGTATTGCTATCGTATTGGGACTGAAAAAGCTGGATTAGTGCATCCCTACTTTGCATTACATCAAAAATACGTTGAGAAATCGATTTATTTCAAAGTATTCTGACAACATGACATTCATAGGAATTTGTACCAATGAGATTTCAATGGTTGTTATCACACTGATAAAGCAATTTGCCTACCTTTAATTTCCCCTTGCAGTCTGGGTATCCATCCATGAGCGGCAATGGGCAATTTTTATCCTCTTCAATTGGCTCTTCTACAAAACACACAAACAACAGCAAGATTGCTCATTCAGAGATGCTCTAATGATTCAAATGTATTAATTTCTTCATTTTGATTAGTTAGTTGTTTCATGCTGAGTCCAATTATTGACATAAGTAGAAAAAGTACTTCAAAAGATTGTTAATGTCCTGCTGCCAAAAGTGTGAAATAAATGTGAAATAATTCCACTAATGGAAATGTAATGGAAAACCAGATTAATTCATTGGAATGAACTTGGTTACAATCCAAGCTTTGTTGAGGAAAACAACCTTCATGTTTTCCTCAACAAGGAACAGTTTTATCTAGTTATCATTGGATAATTGTCAAACATCCAGCCACCTTGTTGCGTATAAATAGGTTGTGCTCTTAACCATTGTGTAAAACCCCAACCCTGTTGGTTGAATAATGAGCAGATTCTTCCTGTCAGTCAGGTTAGTCAAGTCTTTTTTTCACATTTCAGTAGTAGTTGCAGGTAGAAGCTATCAAGCCCTTTCTTGTATGTAAAGAAAAATGTTTACGCTTTTGTAAAAGAAAATCCAATTGCACAGTGCAACTTGTTTCTCTGGTTCTATAAAGTAGTGACCATTGAAGGTGAGATGGCTGCGCCACAAATGATCCATTCTTACTCAATAGCTCTGAAATGAGAGCAAGCACAGCCAAAATGTTTACTGTATTGTATTGGAAATGAAAGCATCTGCACGGTTTGTGACTCATCCTGGCAACTGGTACATTGTCTTTGTAGCTTATCCCTCTGCATTGGAGCTCCATTTTCCAAAAGCTATTACAAACACACCAGAGAGCCATATCAAGTCCTCTGACTTGTTCCTTCATTATGATGGACTTGGTTACTGTAGTTTATTTTGACTCAATCAAACTTGCGCTGTCTTGCCATCGTAAACTCACTAGAGCACCAAATGTGTATACACCCACGGCTGAAAATAGCCCCTAACAACAGCATCATTTACTCTTCTTTTTTGGTAACATTTGCTAGAAACTACAGTGCCCAGCTGTTTTGAGAAACTATAAAGCTTTCTGTGAAAAATCTAATAATACATTTTTCACCCATTTGTAATGATATGTCTTCAGTAGGGAGGGGTAGGGAAAATCACAACATACTTTTGACTTGCTTTTGGTCAATAATAATATAGGGCCATGTTAAAGGGCTGCGGGGAAGGGAATGAAAGTGTGATCATATCAGCCGGCTATTGTTGGTTCTGTCATTTTTAGGGTTTGGGTCATGTGAATATGGGTGTGCCTGACTGTGAGAGTGTATAAAAAGGCAGGCATGCTGTGGTTCTCCATTTTTTTGTTCAAATCTGTCTTTGCTTTGGTCTCTTTAAAGCTGGGCATACATTGTACGATTTTAGAAAATGTTGTTGTGTAATTCCTACTCCTACTGTAGGAGTAGATCATTTGCAATGTAAAGCCAAAGCTCAATAAAGATTTGTTCGAAAGATCAGAGAGAGGTAAAGTCTGTTTGTTAGCAGAGGTCTGTACGGGTCACAATGCTAACAAGGCAAGAAACTTGCTGCCTTGATCATCTGTGCCATCATGTCTGCCAAAACATCTAAAAAAAGAGGCAGCGGCATTAAGTTATATGGACTCGCAGGTGCCTAGGAAGACATGTATGGCTTATTGGCATTTTGCAGAGAGAATTGGAGGTAAGCTAGCTACGTTTTACCAGCTATATCTATTGTTATCTTGATAGCTACGCTCTGATTACTGTAAAAAGAGGAGAAAAAAGCACTGACTGCTTCAACTGTGTGAGAGCCTGTAGACGGCCGACCAAAATTTCTGACATGTCAGACGGCCGGTCGAGATGAGTTAATCATTCCTCGGTCCCCCCTGTACACGGCACGGCAAACGATGCCCAACGAAGCTGAAATCCGGTGAAACAACTCTAAATGAGTTGTTCTGCTCAATATTCAGGCCAGAAACTTGCTAAAATCGTACAGTGAATGCCCAGTTTAGGACTGATTGACTTATTCTACAACACTAGTCCAGGTATTTGTTCTATAATTTCTTCATCAACATATCTGAATTCACCACTTTTATTCTGATTTAACTGTGATTGCTTTCTATCTACTGTATCGTCATGTAGAGTTTCTCCAAGTTAAAACAGGACACTGTGGGAATACAGTTAGCATTCTGCTCTTAATTCAGTCGAGAGTCATATTACCAGTTTTGACTTGTTGGACTTCATTCTTCTTTTTCTTCTCTGCCTGTAGCTTTAGGAGTTCCTCCAGGTGAGCCACTTGTTGCTGCAGTTGGAGTTTATCCGAACGCAGGTCCTTGATCATATCATCCCTCAGTTGTCCTTTCTCTTTTTCTGCCTGCATTTTAATCTGAAGGAACTGTAATTCTTCTTTGTAGTTCTTCAAGGGAGGTGGGGTAGAGACTGAAAGAGAGTTTCCAGTGTTAATTTGAGTAATTTACCCTCTGCTTTTAACATATTTGCATGAAACTTACATCTAAAAAGAGCTGTTGAAGCAGTCAGACATTCTATACAATCGTTACTCATATACAGTTAGCAAATATTAGCAGGGAATTCCTATTTTAATAAGACTGCTTAAAGGGACTGTTTGTAACTTTGTAAGCGTATAAATGTAGCGGGTCGGCACACGTGCGCCACGTGAGCCTTGTCTCCTCTGCCTGCTCGCCTTCACTCAGACAGCGCGCATTCTCGCGTACTCGCTCCACCTCTAGACGTGAACGCGCGCTCACTCCACACTGCAGAAGAGTTAGTTTAGCTCTGAGAATATCTAGTGAATGTTCAGTGGACGTTTGTGCAGAAATAAATGCTACAGCTCCTCCAGAG
>CAKAOH010004229.1:1111-31623 GCA_916701665.1 Sebastiscus tertius
TACTATACTCTGACTTTTTTAAATTTTTTCGACACATTGACTTTTTTAGTATATATTATACTATGACTTTTTTTGATATACTATGACTTTTTTAATTTTTTCAACATACTATACTATGACTTTTTTTTTTACATGTAATATGGCTTTTTTCGACACTATCACTGAAGTTTTTTCGACATACTATACTAACTTATTTTTTATTTTTTCAACATACTATACTGTGATTTTTTTTCGCCTGGTTTTAGAACTTTGACAAAAACGTGAGACACACAGGTATACTGAACAAATAAAATGATTTATTAACCAAAAAGAATGTATAGGAAGAATCTGTAGAGTCAGTAGTGTAGGGAGTGGATGTGTGAAAATGTGCTGCATGGATGTTCTGCTGTAAAAACAAAGACAAAGAACCAAAAAACCAAGGAACAGAGGTATGGTGCGTGAGGAGATCTGCCAGCCACAGATTGCTGCATGCTCTGTCATTTAAGCAGGGAGCACACCGGGCCTAGGTGTGTCTCATGCTGCTGATTAGCCTCATAAGGTCTGCAGCCCTGAAGAGAGAACGCAAACAGCAGATGATCAAAACATACTGTAGAGGGGCTGTCACGCTATACTATGGCTTTTTTTAAATTTTCGACATAGTATACTATTAATTTTTTTTTTTAATTTTCGACATACTATACTAAGCGAAAGAGTTCATGAAAAAAAAAGTCATATTATAGTGTGTTGAAAAAAATGTACTATGACTTTTTTTCGACATACTATCGATATACTATGAATTTCTTTTCACTTTTTTCGACATACTATACTTTGACTTTTTTTACCTCAAATGAAGAAGTCAAATACAAAAATAAACACTGCATGAGTGTATCTGGTCAGATAGCTCAGTGTGGTAGATAACTGGATTGAATATCTGGTTGGAATACTGGAGGTTGTGGGTTTGAGCCTTATGTGACACAGACTGTTTTCAGGTCTAACTTCTAACGACAAAGTCAAATATACGAAGAGAACAGTGTATGGCATTGGTGGCTTGGCTGTTAAGTTCCCGGTTCTGGCTGCAGCAGAGCGGGGTTTGATCCCCACCCTCACATCGATGCCCGGTGCCCGACAGTGGAATGGTTTTCTTCCTGAGGTGGTGATTGCTTGACTGAATGGCTGTGGTGACTGTTTCTGCAACTGCCTTGAACACCTGGTTGTGGCGCCAGCGGTAACGTCCATCGGCCAAGGCTTTAGGGCTGCTGAGATGTAGGGTTAGGGTTATGCACTATACAGGTTAGGGTTAGGGTTATATATTATACAGGTTAGGGTTATGTATTATACAGGTTAGGGTTAGGGTTATGAATTATACAGATTAGGGTTAGGGTTATATATTATATAGGGTTAGGGTTATATATTATACAGGTTAGGGTTAGGGTTATGTATTATACAGGTTAGGGTTAGGGTTATGTATTATACAGGGTTAGGGTTATATATTATACAGGTTAGGGTTAGGGTTATGTATTATACAGGGTTAGGGTTATATATTATACAGGTTAGGGTTAGGTATTATACAGGTTAAGATTATGTATTATACAGGTTAGGGTTATGTATTATACAGGGTTAGGGTTATATATTATACAGGTTAGGGTTAGGGTTATGTATTATACAGGTATATTATACAGGTTAGGGTTATGTCTTATACAGTAAAGTAAAAAAAACACAAGGTTAGGGTTTATTTTCAGTAATATTTGTTACAATTTCTGTTGCATTACCCCCCCAGTCGTATCTCAGGTAAACTCTGGGAGGAGACGCTTGTCTCACTCCACTGTCAGGCACCGGGCATCAATGTGAGGGTGGGGATCGAACCCTGCTCTGCTGCAGCCAGAACCGGGAACTTAGCATCCAAGCCACCAATGCAACACACACTTGGGACCGTTCTCTTTGTATATTTGACTTTGTCATTACAAGTTAGACCTGAAAACAGACTGTGTCACATAAGGATCAAACCCACAACCTCCAGTATTCCAACCAGATATTCAATCCAGTTATCTACCACACTGAGCTATCTGACCAGATACTCTGACATAGTGTTTGTTTTTGTATTTGTGTTCTTCATTTGAAGTAAAAAAGTTGAAGTATAGTATGTTGAAAAAAGTGAAAAAAGTCATAGTATAGAGAATAGAATAGAGTAGAATAGAGACTTTATTGTCATTGTCATGGAAAACAACGAAAAACAGTTTAGCAGCTCTTGGCAGTAAAAGCAAACATAAAAACATTCAAATCAAAATATAGACAAATAAATGGATCAATGGGTCTTTAGAAATACAGCTGGCTTTCTTGCGGAGCCCTCAAAACTCAGTATGTCACATAAGGATCAAACTCACAACCTCCAGTATTCCAACCAGACATCTACCACTGTGAGCTATTTCACAAGTCATTATATAGCATGTCAACAAAAGAGTACAAAAAAGTAAAAGTATGGTATGTCGAAAAAAGTGGAAAAAAAGTCATAGTATAGTATGTCGAAAAAAGTCATAGTAGTTTGTCAAAAAAAAGTCATAGTACATTATGTCGAAAAATTAAAAAAAGTTCATAGTGTAGTATGTTGTAAAATTTTTAAAAAGTCATAGTTTAGTATGTTGAAGAAATAAGTCATAGTGTACTGTCAAAAAAAGTCGTATAATATGTCGAAAAAGAAAAAGTTATAGTATAGTATTTTGAAAAAAGTCGTAGTATAGTAGGTCGAAAAAATAAAAAAAATAATTTTATAGTATGTCGAAAAAATTAAAAAGTCACTACTAACACTTTTTTTGTACTATACTATACTATGACTTTTTAATTTAATTTCAACATACTATAATATGACTTTTATTTCTTTGACAGACTATACTATGACTATTATGACTTTTTTATTTTTTTGACATATTATACTAGGACTTTTTTTAACATACTTTACTATGACTTAATATTTTTTCGAGATTGTATATTATGACTTTTTTTGACATAATATACTATGATTTATTTTTTATTTTTTCAACATACTATACTATGACTTTTCATGATTTTTTCACATTCTATACTGACTTTTGACATATTATAATATGATTTTTCTGACAGACTCTCCTACAACTTTGAATACATTCTATACTATGACTTTTTTAATACATACACCATTTTTTACACCTTAAACAAGCTGACAGCTGTTTGTATTTGTCTTTGTAGATAATGAAACTCGATTCTGCACTGTGTGACAGCTCTACATGTGCAATGAAATGCATTGTACCTCTTGCGTGTGGAGGAGAGCTGTTGGAACCAGATGGTTTCTATTTGTCCAGTCTGTCTCATATGGGGTGAACGCTGGGAAAACTGCCTCTGTGAACCAGCACTCTTCATCTCTGGGCCAGGCACGGGATTATTTATGCTCCACTGTTGCCCTCCTCTCTGCCTCTCCCCCTCTCACTCTTGTAGAGCTCTCCTTAAAAAGACACACTGAGGACTTGCATGCCAAGCGGAAGCACAGAGATGTGATGAAATCCTTCCCTACAGAGCTGTGCTAAGATACGTAGAAGCTCGCTGAAAAGCTTCCAAGAAAGAATTGCTAATATTTAAGGAAAATGCTCTCATTATATCTGTGTCCCACATTTTGCCATAAAAATGTCACTTATCTTAACAGGCTATAAAACGAAAAAGAATGATAAAATGATAAAAAAAAATTTACCTCTTTCTTTAACATACCCGTCTTCCTTTGCAGCTGACTCGATATTGAAGAGAGAGAAGCGCCTGCGGACGAGGAGGGTTCATTTTGAGAATGTGACCGTGTACTACTTCAGCCGGCGGCAAGGCTTCACCAGCGTGCCCAGTCAGGGAGGCAGCACGCTGGGCATGTCCAACAGGCACAGCTGGATCAGGCAGTACTCCCTGGGTGAATTTGCTGTGGAGCAGGAGAGGATCCACAGGGACATGCTCAGAGATCACCTAAAGGAGGAGAAACTCAATTCAATCAAACTCAAGGTAAATGCTTAAAAACTTATGCAAGATTTCTGCTCATAGGATTTACTATGCCGATACTAGTATCAAATATGTGAGTGAATTTAACAGGAATTTGGTCTTGGATGAATGGCTTGGGATGTGATTCCCTCTTGTTTTCAGCTGACTAAGAATGGCACAGTGGAGTCCGAAGAGGCCAACACGCTCACGGCGGAGGACATTTCAGACGACGACATTGATCTGGACAACACAGAGGTAGATGAGTACTTCTTCCTGCAGCCTCTTACCACTAAAAAGCGCCGGGCACTGCTGCGCTCCTCTGGGGTAAAGAAGATTGATGTGGAAGAGAAACATGAACTGCGGTCTATCCGGATGTCCAGAGAGGACTGCGGCTGTGATTGCAGAGTCTTCTGTGACCCAGAGACCTGTGCCTGCAGCATCGCAGGGATCAAGTGCCAGGTAAACCCCATGACATGCATGTCTTCAGCTATACCCTCAAAAAAAAAACATACTGTACATTTAAATAGAAGGCGCAGGGATCAAAGAATATCAAAGAAATCACATTCATTATTTGGTACAATCATGTCATTAACACATTACACAGGTCATCTGTTTAAAATCAAATGAATGTGTTTACCTTTAGGTGGACCGTATGTCATTTCCATGTGGCTGCACAAAAGAGGGCTGCACCAATTCAACCGGGAGAGTGGAGTTTAATCCCATCCGTGTTCGGACCCATTTCTTGCACACCATAATGAAGCTTGAGCTGGAGAAGAGCCGCGAGCAGCAGCAGGCGTCCCCCGCCAACGGTTACCGTAGCGAACCGAGCGACCTGGGAGGCGGAAACCCTCTCGTTCAGACCCAGCACAGGTTGGAGTACTCTCTATCGGACGCCGTTCCACAGACAGCCACCATGCACAGCATGCAGGCCGCCGCGGACGAGATGGAAGAACCGCTAGACGAGGAAGAAGACGAAGAAGACGACGATGAGGAGGAGGAAGAAGAAGAGGATAACGAAGAAGACGACGAGGACGAGGAGGATAGTAGCAGTGTTTGCAGCGGACTGTCTGACTCCAGCACCCAGAGCTTAGCCAACAGCGACTCGGAGGACGAGGAGGAGGATGATGAAGATGAAGAGAAGTCAAAGAACTTTCAGGGCGATGCGATGACCTCGTCGGTGTCTCACACCGAGGTCGTCCCCTTGTCCTCCGTGCTGTGTTACAACGACGGCTCCGTAGCTCACGACAACCACATGAACGGGAACACTTATTTAATGAACTCCTCTTCAGCTGAGTACTATCAGCTGGGGAGCTCCGGCGCCGTCGCTAACGGCCAAACCGGCCGACCCAGTGAACCCTACGGGGAAGCCTTAGCATTCCAAGATCCAGTCAGCACGACCAACGGCAGCGCGGCCACAGGACCATTCGACATGTCTGCCGAGCAGTACACGGACTACTCGAATCAGGCCGAGGAACAATACACGGCTAATAATCACCATTTCACTCTGACCAACGGTGCCCCTGCTGCCCCCGTGACCTGCTACGATCAGGAGAAGAAGGTGTCGTCCAAAGCAGCGTTTGTGGAGCAGCCCGACACCCAGAGCCAGACCCAGTTTCAGAACTACCTGAACAATAACACCCAGGGTTCCTACAGCAGCTCGTGTATGACAGCCGAACAGCCACAGCAAGAGTCCAGCGTTAATGGCCATTCTGACCTGACCTTACTAGGAAACAACACTAAGAACCTCCCTTTACCTGACCATTGCCCCGAGGTCACAGCCATTTAGTGGGCCTCACCTTTTCAAGTGTTCTTTCATTATTACGTCTTTACTTGACCAAGTGGTATTTTAAGGGAACATAATCATGGCCTTTTTTTGCATTATCTGACCTGAAATTTCAAAAGCAATTTACAGCACCCGTAGTACATTTTTCCATCTGTAACTATAAAGCCATAGGTGTCATGATGGAAATGTTTTAATTATTCGCTCCTGAAGGTTTCTCCACTACAGTGTGTGCTTAACTGCAAGATGGAACAGATTAAATATAAAAAAAAAACATTTTAAAACATCAGTTATGTCATGCCGTGCTATGTATCTTGTAATTTCAGATGTAAAGTTCTAGTTTTAAGCAGATATTGTACTGTAGATGGAACTTTTCTATGTCTACTGTATGTGTCAAATGTGCAAAAAAAGGTTTATTGTCAGTTTATTTATTGTTTCGGAATTATGTGTATACTTATATATTGTAAATGTTTTGATAACAATACGCATGCTGTTTTGGTAATCTCAGTGACATTTAGGGGGGGGAGCAAAAAATCGCCATTGTTTTATATAAAAATATGTCATGAACATAATGTACATTTTTTTCTTCTTTTTGTCCCTATTATATGCTTTTCTATGGTTTTGAAAAGCATGAAAAAGCCTGAATTCTTATTTGTATGTTTGGAATACAATATCAATAGCATCAAATGTCAAGAAGTCAATTCACAGCCTTTTGCACTCGTGTGTGTGGGGGTCCAGTGGCATGCAGTTGGTTTTAACTGATTAATATTTGGAACGATGGAAAAATATGGCCCCTCACTTTTTTTTTTTTTTCTCCACTGTTCACTCTTAGAATATCATGGTGCCACTACAAATAAAGATTTATTCTTTGAAGCATTGCATTGATACAGGGATATTAATAAAGTAGCACTTTGACATATCTCCGAAAGTATGAGAAGCTTTTAGAGAAGAACCTCAGTAAAGTGGAATGACATTTATTTTAATTGACTGCCATGGCACTTGATATTGTACTAAAAGTAAAAAAAAAAAAAATGCCACTTTTGATAATTGTATATGGGGGAAGCAAATGTTCAAGGTTGACAATCAAAGCTTATTATCAGACATGATTCATATCAGTAATTAACAGCTACACAATAGGACTCCTGAGTCCCATGAGCCATTGAAAATGACTTAACAGCCAGAGAAACCTGTACCAAAAATCTGTAAATAACCTTTTAACAGATCTTTATAAAATCACTGACAAAAGGGAAATTGGAGTGACCGCTCAACAATTGGGGGACTGCAATAATTTAGTGAATAGTACTATTGTAATATGTTGCTGAAGTTCTTTACCTTGAGCTCTCTGCTCCTGCATGAATACAGATATTTGTTCTAAGCTTGCAAATATCTGCCCATATTTTATAATCAGCAGGTCAATATCAGAGTTTTGGTGGTTCTGTGTGACTGTCGAGTGGCTGGGACGTCTCCGGACATCTCGGTGGTCCAAAAGAAGTGACCAGACTGCTTTAAGGCAATCAGTGGCATCAACATGGCCTATAGTACAGATTAACCGTGCCAAAGCATACAGTGTGAGAAGGCTAGATACAAGACACAGCATCCAGTTCAAGAATCCTGTGTTGGGTTTTTATTTTCCAGTATTTATTATGAATGATATATTGAAATGTGTATTTATTGTGGTTTACTAAAAGTCTGTATTATTGAGTAAATTGCTTCACTATCTTAAAAATTGTCTTTTGTTTCATGCTGGTTGTGAGTTGTAAAGCTTCATGTGCCTGATTTATTTCATTCTATTTCTTATTCTGTGAAATGCAAACGTTTTGCACAAATTGGTAAAATTTTTTCAATGTGTTTGGTTTTTCCAACTGTAGATAGAGCAAACTTCGTTTTCAGTTGTTTCATTTTTAACTTGGTTTTGAAATAAATTGAATTAAACATGCTAGCCAACGTTGTACAGTTCAGTGATTTCTTAGTGCAAAGCGCCCTCTGCAGATCACACGGAGAAATGAGACAAAGCGGCTCTCAGTACTACCCAACTGAATTTATTGACCTAAAAATAAGACCTCTTAATACTAAGGCAAAAATAGACAGTTTCCAATTCAAGCAAACGCACACATTTGATCCGTTTCTCACCCAGTCTCAAACTTTTAAGTTATTTACACTATTCCACAGCCATCTAAACACTAGCGCCTGCACCAGAGATTCATTAGTGGACTCCAGTTTAGATGTAGAGGGAGAGTTTCACACATTTGATCAACAAATAGAATTCCTTCGGTGCATTCATTTCACATTAAAAGTTCCCCTTTTTGATAAAGCCCAAAAGTATAAAATTTGAAATAATAAAAGGTAATATTAAAAAAAGAATGATTCATCTTAAAAGATCTGTCACATTTGACATGCATGTTATTAATAAAGCATTGACTGTAGGTCAAATAACAATGCATTTCAATCATCAATAATGATGGAAATTTCACTTTTGTTATGAGCACTTGAGGTGTAAACTAGTTGTATGTAATTTGCGTTTAAGGGCCAGCTCACTCTCTCATAATGCAGGTCCAAATTATCATCATTCTTGATGTCTCTCCACTAAAACTAATGCAATGACATTGACAGTCCTGCAGTAAATTCTACCTTCGTGAAGGTTATAATGTTCAGCTTTTGGTTGAAACCATTTTAAAGAGGCATTTTTCAACTTTATGATAATTTTGTTGCTGTTGCATTGTATTTGCGTTGTCCTGAGAGGTGTATTATTTACTGTAACCTCTGATATAAATGGGTTGGACATAATAATAGAAACACCTCTAAGTAAGATGCTAAACGATTTAACAGAACTACATTATAACCTTAGTGAAGAGAGGATTTATCACAGGGTTGTATTAGACTGCATTAGTTATACTGTAACTAGGTGGACCTGATAAACTGTATTAACTCCAGTCCTGACTTGACACTGTTGACATTATTCTGCATCAGCAGAATAACACACCACCACCCATCCCTCCACCCACCCAGTATGAAATTACATCTAAGGCACTGGACGGTAGCAAATAAGAGGTTTTCATTATTAAAAAAAAAAGTTATTTTAAAAAGGGGGTCAATGAACACCATATTTGTGTGTTTCAGGTTTTCACTTTCAGTCTCTTTGGTGCATACCATTTGGGATTTTTTTTTTTGTCCAACTTGAACCCCTACATCATCTACTGTATTTGTTTTGTATCGTTTTGTTTTAGATCCATGTGTCTCACTGGAAAAAATGTTCAGTGTTGGCTTTACATACCCAATAAGGCATGTGTTGCCTGCGAAGACTTGGAGTAGTGAATACATCTCAAATACAAAAGAGGCACCACAGTGCATCTTCATTGGTCCAAGAATCTCAGTTCACAGTCTGATTGGGAGCATTGTTTCAACGCTTCCTTCCAGCAGTGGCACAACTGTGTGTGGTTTCTCCCAAAGTCCAAACAGTCCCAGCAGCAGCAGTTCAGTTTCTTCTATGTAGAAAAATAAATTAAAACTCAATGTCATTAATCTAAAAAACACTGCAGTACAGTATAGTACACACGTGTCCTAGTATGTCTATGCATACAGAGTGGCTATTTTGCACACTCAGACAAAGGACCAGAGCTGGTATCTGTCCGAGGGGTTGCAGAGGGCCAGAGAGGGATGCTCGTGACGGGCACTCAGACACATGTTCCATCCCGGCATGTAGAATAACTGGTTCTATACGAAGAGAAATCAAAACAATTACTTTCCTGAAAAGATAACCCAAGTATCTGAAATCACAAATAAGTGCACAGAAAACACTAAAAGACCAAACTCACATCTTTCAGTTCCCATTTTTGCTCTGCTCCTACAAATGTGCTTTTGCCTTTATACTGGCAGTCTTCCAGCTTCACAGTCCCCTCTGCCCCGTGCAAACACAGCTCCTTCTGAATGCTGTGTCTAATCTCGCGATGTGTGGAGAGCTCAAAATACTACAGCAAAGGAAACAGAAAAAAAACTCTTTTGATTAAAGTGAATCATATTTTTGTCGATCAGAGATAGACAGTACATTCTCGGACTGACCTGGTTTCCTCCTAGTCCGTGACACGGGTACATGATCAGCTGCTTCCCACCCTCATTGTTCTCTCCAGCATCCAGACATGAGTCTTTGCCGACATTTTTCACCTACAGAGAAGGAGAGGGGAAGGGGAGAGCAGCGAGAGGAAACAAAATGAAAAACTAACATCCAGTGCAAGCTGTTCAAACAACTTTAATCTCTGGAGTGCTTTCAGTGGTGTCAAATTGGAACTGCTCAGTGCCCTCTGGAGATCCCAAGTGGAAACCCACAGTGGCTAGACAGAGCTCTGAGGTTTGGAAAGAGGAGAGCCGGTGGTGGGGTGTGTGATCTTACTGAGCCAAAGCGGAGTGGGTTGAGATCAGGCATGAAGACTTCTGGATAAACGTTCTTCAAATACCACGAGAAGCTCTTGCACTGCAGCCGCGCACGGAGGTCCACGCGTTTAGAGATCTCTCCGAAGGCCCTCTGTTAAAACAACGGCAGGCAGGAGAGCAAAGCAGTTCCTTTACATTATCGTCAACACAGCAACACAGCAACACACTGCAGGCTTGCTGGATACTAGCAGGGCTAACTACTAAGCAACAATGCTCCACTTAGACTTCAGATATGCTCTTTTTACTCTTTTACTATTGTGAAAAAATTGTCAGGCATAGAATAAGATCACTCGGCAAAGGCGATGAAGCTGTTTTCCATATAAATCTGGAAGTGCCGTTTACATGTTGAAAAGGTCAATTGTTTTTTCAAATCTTTCTCTAAAGGTTGCCATCCACACAGAAATTAAAAGTTATGGAGAGCTCAAAGTATGCAAGACAACACAAGCACGCAAAAACAAGACTTCCAGCACTAAAATGCTTTATGAATTACTATTAGACCAACAACACTAAGAGCCTACAGCCACACTAGTGGCTCCGTAGGGCTCACTTTCTTAATTTAGCATGTTACCACCGCGTTCACTATCTTAGTTTAGCACGTTATGCTCACTATCTTAGTTTAGCACGTTATGCTCACTATCTTAGTTTAGCACGTTATGTTCACTATCTTAGTTTAGCACGTTATGTTCACTATCTTAGTTTAGTACGTTACCACCATGTTCACTATCTTAGTTTAGTACGTTACCACCATGTTCACTATCTTAGTTTAGTACGTTACCACCATGTTCACTATCTTAATTTAGTTTCTTAGTTTTTGACCTGATGGTAGTGCTAGAGGAAAAGTTGAGGGATCACCAAAGCTATTACAATTCATCCTGAGGGTGATGTCAATGTACGTACTAAATTTCATAACAAATAATTCAAGTGTCGAGATATTTTTCTAAAAACAAAAATGTCAACCTCATAGTGACACTAGTGGAAAGGTCAAGGGATCACCAGAGTTCATCCTCTGGGCGCCATGGCAATCTATTATCTTGTCGAGATATTTTGTCTGTGATGGACTGACTGACCAAGCCATCCGTAGAGCCACTCTGAGCTGTGACGTTATGTAGCCTTATATTTATTTATTTTTTACTTTTGAGTAAATTCTAGTTTCTATGTTTATGGGTGGTTGGTATGGTTCTACTTACGTGTAGATAGTTCTACTAGGCCCGTGATCCCTCTGGGTCACTGACTTTATTGGGGGGAGGGGTGGCGGCCCCTTCTTGTCTGCAGAGGTGTGATTTGTCGGTGACGTGCCTGTGTTGTATTTAAGGTGCTGATTGGAATCCCGGGCAGATCTGGGGCCCGGTGCACCACCAGATATAAAGGCCCAGCTTCCCGTGCGTCTCTCTCTCTCTCTCTCTCTCTCTCTCTCTCGCTCTCTCCCTGCTGGCTGCCTGCAACCCTTTTGCTTTGCTTAGCTTTTGTTGGACTTTTTATTTCACAACACCTCACACTACATTATTTAAGCACAACCACATTGACACTACTGATTTCACTGACTAACACACTCCATAACTAAATTTGATTCTTAATTCATATTATTTGTTATAATAAATACTTTATATTATTTAGCATTTTGTGTCCGTTCCCGCTTTTGTCATGGCCCACAGGCCGGGTTATGGCACGTCCAATTACAGAAATAAAACGTACGATTCCATTGAAAAAAAAAAAAACAACAAATAGACATAACCTTAAAAGGGTGCAGTGTGAAGGATCTGGCAACATCTAGCGGTGAGGTTGCAGATTGCACTCAACTTAAACTTCTGCGTGAAAACGCAAATGGCCCTATCTAGAGACAGTGTTTGGTTTGTCCATTCTGGGATATATGGAAACATGGCAGCCAGCTCTGTGAAGAGGACCCGCTCCCTATGTAGATATAAATAGCTCATTCTAAGGTAACAAAAACACAACGATTTGTATTATCAGGCTATTATACATTAAAGAAAACACACCTTCCTTTCCTTTAAATTAGAAAATAAAAGAGCATTACACTTTGGATTTTATCTTTACTCTGAATCTCTGAATATCATCGTGCTTTTCTAAAGTCAATGACTGTGTCCCAGTGCTCTAATGACTCATTTGTTGAGCAAATTAACTATAGACAAGTATTTGATCGCTGTTCCTTTTAAACGGGAAGCGTAGCCGCACATTTAACAGGATTTGCAGGCACCTAATGCTCTTGAATAATGAGAGCACTTACTATAATGACGAGGATGCTGCTCACTGATAGCTACTACAGTGGATTCCTAGAAGCCGTTGACGGCGGCATGCCTATTTGAAGCCAGCGGGAGAGGGCTGGCCCGCTCTGTGAGGTGCAGGCCTGAGGGAACTGTTTATGGCACCTCCGGGACCACATGTTGGGAAACGCTGAGAGAGCTTGTGTCATTTAGCAGAGCTGACTTCCTTCAGACCCCTTTTTTTCCTGTCGGTTAACAGCTATCAGCCTCTAATAGCTAATCTATTTCTCTCCATTTCAGAGTGTGTTTAATTTCTACAGAATTCATGCACTGAGAATTGCAATAGTGAAATGCTGTGGTGTGTAATTCCATGCTTTCCCCTGCAGAGTATTTTAAGTGAGTCAGACTTAATGACTTATGATCAGACTTAATGCTGGTAACTCACAGACAGGAGGTGGATTTGCTCAAACTTGTCTCCGGTGTGGGGGTTAATGAGTGGTCTTAAAAAACACTTACATGTGACGATGGGAAGTAGAAGAGAAAGATAATGCCACAAAGCAATTTGCTGCATTTGAAAGTACAGATACACAGGATTTCAGAGGTGCATTAATGTCAGGACTACGTACATCTTTTGCTATCTGCGCGGCTTGCTGGTTACGCCGGTAAAAGATCTCCTTGTAGTCGTCCATCCAGACCTCCGCCAGCCGTACCTGGTTACGAGCGATCACTTGTGTGCCCTTGGGAAAGGTGTGGGGGCTCTTGGTGCGGAAAACATGACCGACAATGGAGCAAGGGATGATCTCCAGCTGTCCGCCACACTGCCACACCTGCAGGTTAATGGTAGACGAGCACAGACATATGTATTATGACATGCAGTCAGACACACCTTTACAGCCCTTTGAATAGTGGAGTGATTCAACAGCTAAAAATAACACATCCCAGAATGACTTACCCTAAATGACATTTCAATATTCTCCCCGCCCCAGATTTCCATTTCTTCATCATAGCTTCCGATATGGTAGAAATAGTCTTTTGAGATGGAGAAGAGCCCGCCAGCAAATGTGGGAGTCCTGTCGACAAATGTCGCTAAAGGTTTGTTATTGATTTTCAACAAGAAACAAGTTGTTATTCTATATTCATGTACATTTTTTTTGCTTACTTGATAGGATACGTTTCATCCTTCCTCCTTTGTTTCTCATGATCTGGTAGACTCTCCCAGCCGAAGGAGAGGCCCCAGTCAAAGTTGCCCCGGTTGTGGTTCTGACCATATGGGGACGGTTTCATGAACTCAAAAGTATTGAGATCGATTGTGGTTATATCAGGACTCACTACTGCAGTGTAGTTCTCTGCTATCCTGGCCAGCAGGGGCTCAAGCCAGCCATTAAAGCATTCACCTGTTAACAAACGCAAATCAGACGTCATTACAACATCTCTCTTTTAAGTACAGCAAACATTAGGTTGTTGAGCCATGGGTGTGTAAGTCAGGGTGTGTCTGGCATGCAAAAGGATTTAATATGTGAGTAACGTCAGGGGTGTTGACCTACAATGGGCATCCAGAAAGGTGAGCGTGTCACCGGTGGCCACGGAGGCGCCCAGCAGCCGAGCGGTGATGAGTCCTTTCCTTTCTCGCTGGCGGACAACTCGGACAATGCTCAGCCGCTTCAAATACTCATCCAGCTCGTCCTTCAACGCATCTGAAAGTATGGGATAGCCATAAGAGATAGAGTTAAGTTAGAGGTTGAGAAGAACATTATGAAAAATGGATGAAATAAGAGTGATTTTTGTACACAGTGTTATATCAACAGTCCCATAAAGTCTCAAGTATTGTTTAAACCTGCAGTGGGCAGAAAGTTTTTGACGTCATTGGGCAACAATTCCATAATAACCTTTCAACATATTGTAATTCAAGTGTTGTGAGAGATAACTGGACTTCTGCACCTCCTCATGGCTCTGTTTTCAGGCTTTAACAAATCTAGCCTGTCACGGGAGACTTTGGCCAATCACAGGTCACTTCAGAGAGAGTGCGTTCCTATTGGCTGTTCATTCAACGGAGGCAGCTGTCAATCACTCACGAACTCTGATCAAGCGGTCAAACTAGGTAGCGCTGATTAAATATGATCCAATATTCTGTTACTATAATGCCTATTTCTTTCCTCAAATGTTTTCAGGAACATCTTGTAGTGTACTGTTTAGCTGTGAAATGAGAAAGTTTGCTCAGGCTGATGGGCGGTGCTTGGTATTTCCTCAGCTGTTCTCAATATGGCAGCTGGGTCACAAACTTTCTCATTGCACAGCTAAACAGTACACTACAAGATGTTTCTGAAAACATTTGAGGCAACAAATAGGCATTACAGTAACAGAATATTGATTTATATTTGATCAGCACTGCCTAGTTTGACCGTTCCATCGGAGTTCGCGAGTGATTGACAGCTGCTCAGAGACGGCAAAGCTCCAGCTCGGCTCTGATTGGTTGTTTTCCTCCGGTCTGTGAAATCTTGCAGATGCCATTAGGAGCACCAGAGGACACAGAAGCACGTGATTTTTTTCAGATCACCTGTCTCATGCACAACTGTCAGGATACAGTAACTGTTTTATAAAAATATTTTTTTATATGTGATAAATAGATCATATTCACAGCCCTAAGCCTGGAGAGTAAGAATCAAACGAAAGGTCAAAGCTGTCTTTATTTTATCTTCAACATGGCTGGCTATATAGCAGGCCTCAGAGAGTCAGATGAAACCTCTCTCCTCTCCAGCATTCTGTTTCCTTCAGACCTCCTGTATACAAGAGCTAACACTGACTCACTTCTAAGCACAACCACTGCTAACTCCTCTTAGGAAAGTATTCACTAGCAGCCCCTCGCTTCCTGTTGTAACCCTAGTTCATGGGCCACAGAAGGAGCAGGGAGCTCCTCGCTGCACGTTTCGCGGCACACCAGAGAGCTGCCCACCCAACATGCTGTGTGAAATCGAACCCGAAAAAAGAGAGCAGGGCGGTCCTGAAGGGCCCTTTTGAATTTTTACCATCCACGCTGGCGTCGTCCACCAGGATGATCTCCTTGAGGAGAATGGCGGGGGAGGTGTGGAGGACACTGTACACCGTCCTTAGCAGGGTGCTCCAAGCCTCATTGTGAAACACAATTATCACGCTGGTGGTCGGCAAGGGGGGGCACCGCTTGAAGGTTTGCTCAATACATCTGCAGCGAGAAGGAGAGAGAGCACAAAGATCTGACTGTCCTGTACAGCTTCTGAGTGGCACAATAGTGTAGTTATTACATCTGCAGACTCTCCCCTGTGGGGTGTCCATTACGGCCGTGACACCGCATGTGTGGCAGCCTTTGAAATACCTGCCATATCAGAGCGGGAAAGGACTTTGTTACTCGCCCTAATAAGATAGCCAGTACACGGACAGGCTTTTATGTCTGTGTCATGTACTGACTATCTACTGACATGTACTTGGACTTACATGCATTTGGGGTGTACTGTAATTTGCCAAACACAACTGTGCTTCTTTCTGAACTGGCCACAGTAACTGGGCAGGCATGCTGAAACAAAGTCCCAGTCAGAACAATCATCTCTGTGGTTTCTGCCTGAGATTTTCCCCAGTTGCAAAAAAGCAAATATGATGAATATGTTTGGGTTAGACCCCATCTATATTACACTTATGTGTTTGGGGGTTTTTCAGTGTGTGACTTTAAGTTATATTCTGGGCCAGCACATCAATCCATGGAGTAGTAATAGGGAAAGAAGGGTACTTCTTGTACAGCACCAAAGCTGCATTCACACCCACTAGATGGTGCAATTACATGTTGTTTCAAAATCATTTGGAAAATGAATTGAACATGTTCACTAACACAATGATCTTCTGGAGTTTTCTTGCACATTTGGAGTAAAGAATTAGGTAAATGTGAGGGATTTTTGCACGGTTTTACCAAAGGATTGTACAAATTGGCATACTCTGGTGGTCTGGTGTCTGCGCCCAAGTCTCTGCTCAAGGAGATGCGGTCACTGGCGTAAAGGTTAAAGCAGTGTTTCTCTTCACCCCTCTCCTTCTCCTTCTGCTCCTCGGGGCTCAGTGAGTCTGTGTGGAAAGGTTTCCCAGCAGCCCCGGGGGCGATAGGGTTCTGAGGTGGCCGCTCCAGAGCCGGCCTGAGCTCAGCGACGGTGTAGTGACCCGGCAGACAGGACACGCCGCCTGCGTGGTCCGGCTGACGTATGGGGGCCCTGATCTGCATCTTTGGAATCACGTCTCGGAAGTTATTGACAGCTCCCATCACCATGCCCAGCATGGCGTCCCGCTTCACCGCCATCTCCTTCAGCCACGGGTCCTCCTGTTGGCTCTGGCTCCCAACCTCCCATTGTATGAAGAACAGGAATGTGACAAAGACAAGGGCCACTATCACCAGCTTGACTGGGTGCAGTCGCCTCCGGAGCACTCTGCGGAGAGCTATCATCATCCTTCTTGAATGGAAAGCAGGCTGGTTGTGGACTGACATGCAGCTGTAATCAATAAATAACATAAATAAATAATATGATGATGATTAACCAGCATTAATATGATTGTCAAATTGTCAAAAATAACTGTATGACCCCTGTAAGATGGCAAACAAAGCACTTGTAGGTCCATAACTGCACTGTGGAAAATTGCACAAGCAAAAAAATAACCCATAAAGATCATGTCAAATAAAACAATGTTTAAATCATAAGTTTATGAAGGAAGGAAAAAATATATAATTGCCCAGATTTTCACATTTAACATCAATAATGAAAAATATATATATCACACTGGACTGAGTTGGATAATAGACCTAAAAACGTCAGCTCATCAATTAATAATCCAAAGCAAGATTATTTAAAAGAATATAATTAAGTAAATGCTGCGGGTTATTTGTCAAAAGAAAACAAATGCAAAACATTACTTACCACTACATTAACATGTGTACTTAGAGCATTTTTGTCTCTGAAATAAAAAATAAATCAAGTGTGTAGCAGTTCCTGGTGGAGCTACAAGTAGTCAGCTGCCATACGCAAATCACACATTTCCAATGGGCTTCAGCAACCATTGCTCTGGATCCCCTCAGAGATAAAAGACCACACTTACCATGAAGTCGCTGAATTACAGACTTGGGTTAGAAAAGCCCTTTAAATAAATTCTTCTTCAAAAGTTCAACCAATGACATCCTGCATCGACTTGGAGATGATCCTCTAATCTGTCGCTTGAACTCCAAACTTTTTCGCGGAGACAAAAAAAAAGATTTGTTGTGTTCTTCTTCTGCCTTTACACAAAACTTCCGTCTCGTTGGATCCAGGTGCTCTCCTCCTCTCAGGTAGAGGGAGGAGACGAGCCAGCGCGCATGCGCACAAAGACCCTCTGCGTGTCCATACCTGGAATACTAATGAGAGAAAACCATTAGACGATAATAAACAAGTTTGGCAATCTTGTGGCTTGACTTGTTGTCCTGTGATAACCTAACCTTTTAAAACATATTTGCCAAAAAATCACTGCTGATATATAGCCCTATTTTTATTCCTATTTTATTTTAACGTTTTTATCTATTCTTTTGTTATTATACTGTTTAACTTGCACCAACAAAACCAAAGCAAATTCCTAGTGTATACCTCTTACACCTGGCAATAAACACGATTCTGTTTCTGATGTGTCGTGATCTAAAGTAGTAGTCTGCAGTTTGACTTAGAGGAATATTGTGCAGGCTGTGTGTTCTCCACTGAGTCCCTCACATTCAATAACGGTGCCATTAATAGGATTTGTTCAACTGGTCATTCACTGGGACAGTTGCTGGGCTACAGATAAACCGAGGAACGCATTATTATACCTCTTTCACACACACACACACACACACAGCACCACCGCATCCAATCAGGCTCTCTGTGACAAACACAACTCGCAGCACACACAGCTGGAATTTATGAACACAAACTTAAAAAACGCACATGGTCCAGCGCGCACTCGGAAAAGTTACGCGTGGAAGAGAATCTGCACTAGATTATTCTAAATCACATCTGAGCTAGTGATAAAAGTTGTATAAAAGCTTGACACTCACCAGCAGGACTGTGTAGTTTGATCTAATCCTTTAATTTCCCAGGTTCCTCTCAGCGGATGGTCTTCATAAAGTGTTGGATGCCTGAAGGAATCCAGCCGCAGGGAGTCTGCTCCGGTGCCCAGTTTGAGCTCTTTCTTTCTGCCTTTGACTTTGCAGCAGTGACTCCATCTGTATAGTGACTGTGTTTTCCCCAGCACTTCCTATCCACGGCAGGCATCCCACTTTATTGTGTCCATTAAAATGTTCACTGTGTGTCCTACTTTTTTTTTTCTCCCCCTTAGTCACGCTTGTAAATGTTTGTATATGTGGCATTTGTTTGATGATGTAAATTGTTTATTCAAGACATGTCTTAATGAGGAGGGCAGAAGAAAAAAAAAATCAACATCATATATTTATATAAATAATTTTATTCTTAAATATAAGCATAACAATAATAACACGTGTATCTGCATCCTAATAATATTTATCACAAGATAAAACATTTTTAATATTGATTTTCATATAAATGAACTGCAAGAAATCATTTTAATATGTATCCAATTAAAAATAGGTTGTCTAACAGATAAGCGAGCACACTTTTCCACACAATTTTCGATATAAAGCTTCTATAAGCGATCTATGTACATGGAGGTTTGTGTCTTCAACAATGACAAAATAAAACAAAAAAATATGTAAGATTAGAGTGTACTTACAGATCAAAGAATGAACAGTAAATAATAAAATAAAATGGTAAAATAGCACATTTATCTCACCATCAGTGAAAAAACAGTATACCATACCAGCAGAAGGAGCAAAGCTTTGAAATAAAGATACAATTTCTTAAAAGTAATGTACAAGTTGTAAAAAAAACCCTTTGTTTTTATGCTCCAAAATCAGGTGACATGTTTGGGAGTTTGGCTTTGCAAGGAAACAAAGCTTTCAGCCGAGCATGAACCCCTCTGTACTGTGTTTCCCCTCAGGATTGCCAGCACCCAACTATTCATATAGTCAAATTTACATAGCAATGTATTTAAGGGGGTTTTCCCCCCAAAGAAATAATACAAATAACTGCACATTCTTTTAAGTTGACAGCAAAATCCAAACAACAACAGTTGATTCAATTATTTTATTACAGAAACATTGGCTTCATATCTCTCTCTCTCACACAGTTCCAACACTAAGATCTCAGAGCAATGCGAGCTTTGTCCAAGATGTCTTTTCTCATTCTGGGATAATTTGGATGAGCAACCAGAACCTGTGGATGGAAGCAAAGATTATTCACGGGACATAAACAGATGTAATCTCTCAAACTGTAAACATCCACAGGCGTCTCACCTTATGACACACATCTATGGCATCGACATGCCTCTTTGCTTTTAAGTAGTTGAAAGCAAGCTTGTATCCTGAAATAAAAACAGACATTACATGTTAGAAATTTAATTCTTTGAATCCCTTTTGTCCTTATAAATAGAACTGGACATGTGATTTTGGTTTGACATACCAATAGTTGGGTTAGTCTGATTTCCATATTTCCAAGCCAGTTCATAGTTGTGTGCTGCATCACGGAACGCCTGCTCTTTTTCCATTATGTAGCCCAGATATTCATAAGCTTTACAGCATGACTGTGGAAAAAAAAGTGCAATTATTATCACTAAGAAATTTACATAAAAGACATTACAAAGTAAGGCAAAACTCCAAAATAAGGGGAGAAGGTTTTGTGTAAAGCACATAATACTGAAACAGTGACAATATTTTCAGGCTGACCTTGTTATGATTGAGGCATCTCTTCAAGAGGTCCCCGGCCATGTCATACTTCCCTGAATGGATGTAGATGTCTGCCAAGAGCAGCCAGCTCTTCTCAAACTCATCGGCGTCAACAATGCTCCAGTTCATTTTAGCTATGCGTTTGAGCTGGTTCCTGGCTCTCGGAGTCTGTTTCAGCATCATATAAGCTGTTGCCATGGCCAACAGTGCTGGCACGTGATCTTTCTGAAATAAACCAAAGACTCCTGGTTAGACAGGATCAGCCTGACAGCACTTCCCCCACTACCATTTGTTTACACCCAAACCATACTTCTCTTCAGTACATACAGTTAAATGTCTCTTTAACAAATAAAAAAGCGGAACATCAATCGTACAAGCAGTGACATATCCTGTACATGCTCACTTCAAATTCAGCCGGATACAGTGTGATGTGAAGTTCACAACTTAAAGGGGCACTGTGTAGGATTTGACGGCATCTAGTGGTGTGGTTGCAGATTGCAACCAACTGAGTACCCCTCCGTTTACTCCTCCCTTTCCAAGACTGTGGTAACGTGAGCCGCAACACTATCAAAGTTTCACAAACGTGTCGGAGAACTACGGTGACCTTTAGGTAACATAAGAACTTGAAAGTCTCTCTCTAGAGCCAGTGTTTGTTTTGTCTGTTCTCTACTACTGTAGAAACAGACTCCATGAAGAGCACCAGTTCCCTATGGAGATATAAACGGCTCATTCTAAGCTAACGAAAACACAACGATTCTTAGTTTCAGGTGATTATACACTAATGAAAACATAGTTATAAATATTATATTATATATATATATTATTAATATTATACCATTTCTGCTAATAGATCCCCTTGAAATGTTACGCACTGTTCCTTTAAATGGAATGACTGTCAATAAGAGGGAGCCGGAATGAATGCACAGCTCCCGGTATCAGTATATTTACACAAGAGAGAGTAATGCAACTCTGCACACATATGGAGTTTACTTACCTCATTGTTTGCAATCTCTGTGAAAACACCGAGGGCTTTCTCTACATTGGCCTTCTGTTTAGTGGCCAGAAAGCAGTAGTTCTCCAGGATGCGGAGTTGTACATGTCCGCCTGGCGTCTGAGGCTTTAACTCCTTCAGCAGCTTCTCGGCCGTTCTCACAGCGAGCTGCTCGGACTCCTGCTTCTCTGTGGAGTTCCTGGTGAGAGACAAAGGTGAGCCAAGAAAGTGGGTTTCAAACAGAAGAATATATACCGTAAAGAATCTTTAGAGTACGCTCCTACTGTCACTCACCCAATTTCACCATCTAAAGTCTCAAATACTTCTCCTCCCATGGTGTCATTGTCAGGGTTTAGGTAGATTTCAATCATGTTGTACACAGCGTTTTGACCCCAGTCGTTGTCTTTTCGTGCTTTGTTGAAGTGCCGCAGAGCATCATTAGGTTCTCCTGTGTGCCTGAGCAGCGGACACAAGTTTAGTCACTAATCTCAAAACAGATATTGCCATTTTCCGAGGAAACGCTCCTCCATACTCACCAAAGATAAAGTCCTTTGCAGTAGTTGAACCCGGGGTCAAACTTAGTCCTGGAAGAATGTTTTTCTGCCATATCAAGAAATCTGGGAACTTCCTCCAACTTCCCGGCCCTCCTCAACAAGTCAATGAGACGTGACAGTGTTGGGTAGTTGTCTGAAAGCAACAGGTGTAACTTATTATGTTTCACATTTAGAAAAGGTCAAATCATCAATTCGCATTTACATTCACTGAAAAATGTTTTGCGACGTGGCTCTTATTGCACCTGGTTTTCGCTCCAGGAGTTGTTGAAAGTGGAAAACTGCCTTTTCGTATTCCTGCTTTCTGAACATAATGTCAGCCATCATCTAAGGACAAACATATGGAAGAAATAACTTCTATGAATTGGCTCCAAAAAAAAAAAAAAGTTGCGGTCAAAACTGTGGTGAAAGACCAGACGGAACAAACCAGAGTTGCATCTTCGTTAAACTGGTCGTTCTTCAGAATGATGCTGCATTGCTCTTGGCACGCATCAACGTCGTCCAGAGTGAGGTACAACCGTGCCAACTCCAGCATCACCTACAGGAACAGGGAGTGCATTCATTTGAGTTCTTGTGACAACTTTCTCTTGGTGGAATAATGTAGGCTAGATAAATCAGACCTTTCCCTTAAATCAAACTATCAACAACTAAGGTCACAAACACAAGCACCAGACTCTAAAAGATGCCAGTGCTTGTTAACCACAGCTGCAGTGAGGAGCACACAGGACGTTTTTGATTCGGCTGCACTGACCTTGCGATCGGTCTCACAATACACAAGAGCTTCTTTGTAGAATTTGACTGCTCTCTCATAGCCCCTTTGACTTGTGTAGTGTTTAGCGATCTCAGCGCAGATCTCGGCGGCAAGCTGCTTCTGCGCGGGGACGGCGTCGGGCTGCTCCAACTGCACCCGCTTCAGCACCTTGGCCTGCACATCCCGGGCCTATACACAGCAAAAACAAAATAATACACATCATCATTATCATGTTACTCTATGGCTGTCTTTTTAGGCAGACCAGTCATTTTTGCTTCATAATCATGCTAAATATTTGATACAAAATGTGAAGAGAGAGCCACATAACTTCAACCACTCACTTTTTGTAGGGAAGATAAAGCTTCCTCATTTTTGTCAACCTTATTCTGGATCTTTGCCAACAGGACCAGATAACG
This sequence comes from Sebastiscus tertius, assembly GCA_916701665.1. Classification (NCBI taxonomy): domain Eukaryota; kingdom Metazoa; phylum Chordata; class Actinopteri; order Perciformes; family Sebastidae; genus Sebastiscus; species Sebastiscus tertius. The sequence goes on from CAKAOH010004229.1 coordinate 24,012, forward strand.
ACAGTCATCAGAGAGCGTCAGCAGTTCATTCACTGGGTAGATCCGAAGAAAAAAAAGTTTAAAAAGGCAACTAAACAATAAACAACTAAAAAAAAAATCAGTAAAACATAGTAGAGAGATGTTTGGCATCGCCATTAACAATATTTTCTGATATTTTCTTTCCATCTTTGCATCAAATTGTTTATTTGCAAGTGCACATCTATCATCACGACTGTGTGTGAAACACTGTGACGTCTTAAAGTACCCTGCTCGTGGACCAGAGCCTCATGTAGGACTTTCTCACAGCGCTGATATTGCTTCATCTTCATCAGCAGCTCCGCCAGGTCGTAGCGCAGGAAGTTCTGCTGCTCCGTCTTCAAGGCTGCTTCATAGTAGTTTATCGCCTGTGTAACAGCAGCCTTGTGTCAACACTGTTTTGTTTTTCTCCTGTGAGTGAATGGTGTTTATCTTTAAATGAGTGTACAACACAAACTTTGACGTAGTTGTGAGTCTTGACCAGGGCTTTCCCGATCTTGCTGGCTAAAGCACCATCTTTGGGGTTTTTCTTCAGAGCCTGCTCATAGACCTCAATGGCTTTCTCAGGCTGAGGATAAACACATCGCATGGTGAGTGGTGTCACAATTTGCTGTTTGAAGTTTTTGTAAATATTACTCAGGAAGTGTAATACATTTCATTATTTCGAAATGATTTCAAAATTGCGGTAAACACCTTAAGGCTAGGATTAAGAGCTGTTGGGAACGTTGCATAAAGATACGATTTGTGATGGTCTATTTTAGCCTTGAGTGACGCCATCATGCCCATCGTCACAACCAGAGTATGTGTCAACATGCCTGAGCTTAGGAGCCCATAAAATCATGCAGGTACCCACACCTCCTCCTCTTTGACTTCCTGATTCATCTAAAACAAGCCGTAGTTGCTTAGATGCAGGCACAATGTGTCCCTTTCCGTTGTAAACCATCATTATATAACAACTTTCTGATGAGACTTTTGTTGAATAAGTATTTTGTGACAACTAAAGAATCATTTGCTATAATAATTAGAAAATCAGCTAAATATATCCTTCCCTATTTTATTAACTACAATGGGTTGTGCATGAATGAGGATATTGTTTTATTAAATCATTTGACGTATTTGCTTTTATCACTTTAACCTCGTGCGGTAACCACTAATAATTCTGTTTACTCCTTTATATAGCCTATATAAAATACTGTCATCTCCTACTGTAGTTCACTCTGACCTAGTAATACGTTGTTTTTGTTAAGCCTCTGTTCCTCTTATCTCGTACTAAACATAGCTGAAGCAGGATTTTAACAGTTTGCTCTCCCTCCTCACTCTCAACACATTACTTTCCAGGACATATATCTTCTTCTCTCATATTTGAGATGTCAACTTTAATAGTGTACAACTTTCCAGGTTTTGCAGGACACATGGAAAACTGAAAACTGGCCAAATTATTGATATAAATGCATTTGAACTCTGCCAAGAGGGGAAGTAGCTGTTTAGCAAATTATAGATAATGTTTCATGCCATAACCTCTCAGTTTGATAGCTCATTCTACTAGAAATGTGGCGAATTCCTGGCCTGCTCTAAATGGGCTCCTCTTTCAGTAACATGTGCAGTGGCAGTGTGGAGCGTTCCTTTCTACGTTTACTATATTTTACAGAAAAGAAACTACTCTGTTTCATCATGCTGCTCTCAACTGCAGGGTGAGGATTGGAAGAGGGACATCCTGTGTTCCTTTTAGACATTAATCGTCCAAAGTAAGACCTTGGTGATGAACATGATTACAGCTCCAACGCAGCACAGCAGAGGGGAAAAAGGATCAAAAACAGCAAGGCTCCTTTACGTGAATGGTAAGAACAGGAATGTAGAAGTATAATGAAACTCAGAACAGTAGCGATTACATTACACAGAGGCTACACATCTGTATAACACCTCTATTTATAATCTCAACTTTTCAGTACACCTTTGACTTTTTGGAAAGGGTATAATAAGACTTGACCAAAATAAAACTGGAATTAGACAACAAGTCACAAGAATATGCATATTTGAAGTATGTGTGCACCTTTAAAGCCATTTTAAGTTAGCCAAAATCAACACAAATCTGCTGTTATGGGATTAAAAATATCCCATGAGACAAAGATGAATCACATCTCCCACTTACTTCTTGAATGTTCATGTAGGCATCACCTAGTAAGAGGTATGTGTGAGGGCTGGGCAGCTTCTCCACCATTTCTCTGGAGAAAAGACAGAGATATCCCATCACATATGGCGTACTTCATTATGTAGACATACAGTGTCTGCTGGTCTGGAGTTCAGTCATGCTTTTCCTACGTTTCAGCTGTTGATACAAGTAGCATCAGAGACCCGCAGAACACTGGAGGCACCTGTCTTTACTGGATGAATGGCTTCAGTTAAATTTTGATTTGATTTACTTTATGCTTGCGGTTTCCTACTACAGATGCAGCTGGATGAAATGTTGGTGCACTATGGCCGAATATCCTGGAGTCATGTATTTAATTAAGTTTCAGCCATTACCGTTAAGACAAACATTTGCAATGCATTGGGTTTCAGATGGAGTACAGTCGCTCGTATGTTCAGCTGCTATCTTACATCAAGATTTCAGTATGCTTTTTGTGTTAATTTGGATCCAAATGTACTGCTCACTGCTCACCTGTAACAGCTTGCATACAGACGTTTCTCTTTCCTGTGGTTCAGATATATGTCAGCCATTTTCTCCTTGGCTTGGATGTAGTAGGGCTGCTCGGGGGTAATGTTTCTGAGCATGCTCAGCGCCAGCTCGGTGTCGCCACGCAGCAGGGCCAGGTCCGCGTTGGCAATAGTGACACGTAGCTCCTCGGGGGTTCCTGAGAACTCATTGATGGCATCCTGCATCACCTTTGCTGCTTCATGCTGAAATATTAAATCCATTCAATAAATGTTTTTTCTTTTCAGGCATATGTGGAAACACAAAAACACCACTTAAGTACAGTACTTCACATCAACCATAAAGAACAATATTTTCAGTGCTTTACATTAAACGTACAAGCCTCTTTACATCAAAATGTTACCTGTTCTCCGTTGAGCCACATGGCCTCCGCTAACTCCAAGAAGACAGAGAGACAGTCGGTAGGACTCAGCTCAATCTTCTTGTTCTTGGACTTGGACGAGGATCCAGCTCTGCGGACACCCGGAAGACTCATGGCCATCTGCAGTGTCTGAATAGCCTCCGTCAGCTCGCCCATTTTCTTCATAGCCTGAGCCTTGATCAGGTGGTACAACGGATGTTCTCGGATCTGGAACGGACGAGAAGTCACAACCCGTTTGGACATGCCATCCCTGCACTTAACCGACATTAGGTTGTGTAATGATTCTGTGGTCGAGTTCCTGATTGTAGCAAGAAATAACATTCACCACATAAGTACTTTTGATCATTCCAACTAAGACATTGATTCTGTATTAACTTGACTTACGCTCAAGTCACTGCAGCTTCTAATGAGCCCAAACCTGACACCTCCAAACACCAAACATTTTTAACAATACACTCTGATATCTTCTCACTGCTGACAATATCTTTAATGTTTCCCCCCTGAGGAGACAAAGTATATTTACCAGATGCAACTTTCTTCTTCCTTTCACATCCTTTTTTTCTGCTTTACTATGCCTAACTGAGGACACGCTGACATGCTGACATGCTGACACGCTTCCTAAAAGTTACAGATGGAGGCAGATTTGCAATGTATTTGCACATTTGCCGCGGGTCAACTAAGAGCCTGAACGCACACTTGTCTCGTAAACATTTAGCAGCCAATAATACTGTCCACATTGACAGTGATCTTACCTCAAAGTTATGGCTGAGGCAGAGCTCAAGAGACTGGGAACACAACGTGAAGTTACCCTGCAGCAGATGGATCTGTGCCATTAGCAGATGAGCATCTGCATGAGAAGGACACTGGTCCAGACAGTGTTGGAGACTGCTCTGAGCTGCGTCAGCATCACCTGATTGAACCAAACAAGCAAGGTGGTTTAAAATAGTTTGCAGAAAAGAAACCAAAACATATATTAAACGCAGTGCTCACCAGACTGATATCTGACTTTGGCTAGCAGGAAGACCCCTTGAGGGAGACCCGGCACAATCTTGACCACAGTGTCCAACAATGTGGCACAGTGCTGGAGCTGAGGAGCAGGAGGCTGGCTCTGGGCTGGAGGCTGAAACGAAAACAGGAAAAGTTTGATTTACTGCAGAGATTCTCAAACTTTTATGAGTTGCACTACAACAGGATGCACATTGCTATCATACTATCCCCAAATGTGTGAAATAAAAAAAACAATCATTAGTCTGACAGAGACTCTCTCGCACTGTCCAAATTTAAGGACTGACGGACACCCTGTCATTGATGACGTACCTTAGCAGGACACAGTGCAAGATACTCTTTAACAATCTCCAACAGGAAGTCAGGGTTCAGCTTCTCAAAGTACTCCACTCCCAGAGGCAGACCCTGCAGCGTGGAGAAGTGTGTGTCCACCGCATCATTCAGCAGATTGGTCACCTCCTCCTGGGGCCGGCGCTTTTTCACTGCCAGAACAGCACGTAGGTAGAGCAGCTCCTGAGGGTGAAAAATGTCTGTAAATTACTTATAAGAGGTAGAAACGCAAAGATGGTTTGGAAACAAGAAAAAGAGATAGTGTAAGGTAGCAGAGAGGAAAAAGTTGACAAGGCATTCTATACAAGATGGATCAAATACACAAGCATCAAGACAAAAAGTCTCCCGGGAAGAATAACTGAGGAGAAAACACTGAAGACCTGCAGGAGCGGCCGCTGCCTATCCTGCCAGGTGCTCTTGCTTAGTGCTTTTCAAAGCATAATAAATTATTCTAAACCATGATAAGCATCTTCCTCTAGGATACTCTTACTAGAGTGAAAGACATTTCATGTTGTCAGCATTTATAAAAAAGACATTACCGCTGATTTTCCAATAGATTGTTGAATCTCTGTGAGAAATTCCAACTGTTGTTCTGCGTCTTCAAGGTGGCCCTCTATCACCTTGCAACGAATTATACCTGCATAACAAAAATAAAAAAAAGATATATCTTCGGAAATAAAAAAAATGTATGTATGGACCCAGAGTGATTAATAACTGTGACACGTTACCAGTCAAAGCAGAAACACTCGTCTCATCCAAAGTCATGGCTGTCTTGTACCACTTCATAGCCTCTTTAATTCTGCCCTGAAGCACCATCTGGTAGCCCAACTCTGTGGCTAAGTCGGAATCCCCCGATGCCACAGAGAAGGCTCTATCCACCATCCTAAACGTCTGCTCGAGCAATTTCTCGTTTCGTCCACACTGTGACAAAAAGAAAACTGTAAATGCTGAACTCTTCAAAACTGCAGCTTTAAGAATTTAGAGAGGATACTGAAAATGTGTCTTACAACACGTGTGAAGGCCAGAGACATCCTGTAGAGGAGCTCTGGGTTGTGTGGCTCCAGAATCTCCAAGCTGCTGATGAGGTTTGAAAGCTGTTTTACCGACTGCCAAAGAGGAATATAAAAACAGCTTCTGTAAATTGATCACCGCTCCATCATAAATGACAGTATTTACAATGCTATCTTAACTTGCATCACTACCAGTTCAAGGTATGGACATGTGAAAATGTGTACTTTACCTCAGTAATATCTCCATCTCTACATAAAGAATGTAGAGCTAGCATCCGTAGTGCCTCCAGGTTATTTTTATCCTTCTGTAAAAGCCTGAAATATGACACACAGGGTGCTGTGAATGAAGTCCATCTCCTTCACTGAGCTTGGATTTCTTTGATTAATAGTAATAGAGTATATGAAGCTGCTGCAGTACTGTGTTGAGCTCCCAGACAAATAACATTAAACCTAAAAGGAACTGTGAAGGATGTAAAGTATACTGTATGCTGCCTGCACCCCTCCCCAGTGAGAGCACCATGGCGGCTTTAAGCTCGGTGCAACTTGAGTAATCACTCTTCTTCCTGCACAGCAAACCTGCAGCAGCGAATCCTTGGAATTGTGTTAGACTTCTGCACTTTAGCTCAAAGGCCTTTTTATGCTGTCTGACCCTGGCCAAGGTCCAGAGGGGCGAGCACAAACAATGGCTTAATCAGTATGCAATGGTTTGAGGCATCACGCTAGTGTTTCATTTGCACTTGAATGCTGAGCCATTTGTAAAGGCAGACTTAGGTTTTTTTCTTACATCCGTGGAGGGGATTACAAATGTTTTTGAGCTATATGATCTCACCAGAGACATTGTAACCCTCAGACAGACTTGCACTAAGAAAGACGTGACCGGTGTGTGATTTACCTGTGTGATGCATCTACGGTTTGCTCCCAGTCTTGAAGGCTGAGCAACAGTTTCATCTTCTTGATGAGGGCAGGCAAGAAGGCAGGGAAACTAACAATGACCTGATTAACCATCTCCAATGCTCCGGAGTAGTTCTGACGATATTCGTAGTATTGTGCCTAGAACAGATGAAACGTCACTCAGGGTGAATCGTACTCCAAGGCTAGCACAAAATATGACTATTAATTTAATATGCAATCGGAACGAAATGTAGAAATATCTAAAGGTAATAAACCTATCAAGAACGTTCATTTGGTGCAATATTTCCAAAGTTACAGAGGAATAATCCAAATAATGTACTGTCCAAAAGAACTGAAAGATATGTCATATGGTGAATGGAATAGCTGAACTAAACAGCAAGGGACACATTAAATCAAACTCAGAGTCAATTATAAACACAATAAGTACTATAAGAGGCTAGGAAATATGAGAAATGATAGCATCATAGCATATTCAGCTGTGACTGAGGAAGACTCACCTTTCCCATCAGGGCGAAAACATCTGCTCTCTCTTTCAGTCCCTCATCGAAGTACTTTCCAGCCTTTCTTGCGTAGGCGTCTTTACCAGATGTCACATCTATCCAGGCTTTTAGGATTATCCCCTGAACAACAAAATGTGAGTGCAAATAGGTGAGAAGCCACAATGCTCCTCTTACCATTACTCCAAGATTTTTGCATAAAATGGAAAGTAATACTGATCTCACCTCTCTAGAGCTGTTGGAGAGTTTGATCATTCTCTCCGTATACTCCCTTGCCTTATCATTTCGCCCTAATAGCCAGAGAAACATCCCAGCATAGTACAGACTCTTGGGAGACGCACTTTTACGATCCTCTTTGACCTTAGCATCAAGTTCTTGAATGACTTCTCTGTCTGTGAATAAAAAAGACACATTAGAATATATCACCAACAAGTGTGTCGTAAATATAAAAGCACTATGCTGGCTCACCTGGGTGTGTCTTCTTTTTCTCAGCATAGACAAGGGCCATTAACGTGCAGAGGGACACATCTCGACTATCTCTTATTGTGTCCAACTCTACTGAGGCTTCTTGAATTTGATCTGTAGTGAGATAATGACATTAAGTGCATGAATGACAGATAGCGAAGAGACACTAGTCCAGGGGTCTGCAACCTGAGGCTCCGGAGCCACATGCGGCTCTTTAGCTCCTCTCCAGTGGCTCCCTGTGGATTTTTAAAAATGGAAATGAATAACTGTTTTTTGTTTACATTTTCATTTTTATTTATCATTG
>CAKAOH010004248.1:0-17457 GCA_916701665.1 Sebastiscus tertius
CTGTAGGAGGGAGGCGTGCTCGGACGGAAACGGTGACCCAGAAGTGCCATGGGAATTTCAAATTAAAGGCGTACCTTTTTAAAGATGATGACATGCATCAATGTTTTCACTTTGCATCGACGATATTGGATCGTTGATCACTGAATCAATATATCAATTCAGATGGATCTATCGTTAAACCCCTAGACCAGGGGTCTGCAACCTGTGGCTCCGGAGCCGTGTGCGGCTCTATAGCCCCTCTCCAGTGGCTTCCTGTGGATTTTTAAAAATATTAGTGGAAATGAATTATTGTTTTTTGTTTACATTTTCATTTTTATTTATCATTGTTGTAGGTCTATGGTAAAATAAATCGGAGATCTCAAGAATAAAGTCAGAACGACTTTTTTTCTCGTAAAGTTCTGACTTTATTCTTGTAGTATTACGACTTTATTCTGGAAATCTCAGATGTTTTTTCCGTCAATGTGGCCCTAATACTCCGTAGTACATTTGCTCTTTGGCCCTCACTGCATTAGACTTATATACTACAGTATATACTTAGACTATAAACTGTGTTACCTTCATTACAATGCTCAAATGTTTTGTGACTCCAGACAGGTTTTTTTTTGCCTAAAATGGATAGTAAAGGTTGCTGACCCCTGCCCTAGACGCTACCATGACATTGTGTGCTAAAAGACACTGAGGAGGCGGTTCTTTTTGTTTTTTCTTACACACTGCTCCTTTTTAAAGTAGAGTAATGATCTTACCAGTATGACAAAATATCTCGGTACTCTTCTCATAGCGAGGTAAGTAGCTGTGGTAAAAATGTCAGACTACTCTATAAAATGAAATGTGTTTACTTCTGCGTACAGATCACAGAGCAGATCAAAACTCTCCTTCAAGAGAAACTCCAGCCGTACAAAATCCACATTGCCAAGGATGCTGCGAATGCCACGATGTTGCTGTCTGAATTTGAGGCGTCCATTCACACTCCTGCTATGGTACTTATTTAGTTGATGTGTTTTCTTTCAGATTTTTTTTATTTTTTTTTGTAGATGTGGCCTAAATGTTCTCCCAGTTGTGTTGTAGTTTTGATTCATCAGTCTTTTTCCTGATTTATAAATCTAATATCAGTCACACACATCCACTCTCATCCATACTTGCTTCCTTTCAACAGTAGTAATAATCACAGCGGTGGTTCACATCACGCTGGCTGTCATATTCCCTATGATTAACCCCTTCCTCACCTCTCACCTACCAGGCACTGATTCGCTGTGCTGAAGATGTGATCCACACGGTGGCAGAGATCCTGCTGGTTGACGGTCAGACCCGGGAGCGCTGGGTTCTGGATCTAGAGAGGCTGAAAGAGAAACTTCACTCTGCTGTGCTCTTCATTCTCCAAACCCTCAGAGCAGTTTCTAACTACCATCATCACTACAACAAGGCAAGTTCTCAGCGTTTATGGACATTTAACAGTGGTCCTGCCCGGTGCTCATTGCTGCAGAGATCACCATCAACTGCAGTGTCTAGTACTGTGAAGTAGCTGAAAAGATTGGTCCATTTTCATTAATCATTTTAAGTAATTTCTCAAATACAAATTCTATTACATACCATTTTCTCAGGGAAAACCATTCTGAACTGTTTGCATGTGAGATGTTTTATTTCAGTGGCAGTTTAAGATGAATCACTTGAAGGAACAGTGTGTAGAATAAGATAACTTTATTAATCCTCAAGGAGAGTCTTGTGTCAGAGATTGCTCAAAATAAGAATAAAAAGTACATAAAAAGTTTCTTATTTTTATGTTGCTCTAAAATATAGACATATATTTAAAGTGTATAATAGCAACAGTGCCTAATAAAGTTGTTATAAAGATACATTTAGTAAACTAAAATAGAAAAGCAATATTACACCTGATATTGTTGTTCTCAGTGTGCGATGGTGTTAGTTGCATCTAGCGATGAGTTTGCAGATTGCATTCAACTGAATGAAATGTTGGTTGATGAGTAACAACTAGGGCTGTCAATCAATTAAAATATTTAATTGCATGATGGTTGATTAATGATTAATCGCAAATGAATCGCACATTTTTTATCTCTTCAAAATGTGTCTTAAAGGGAGATTTGTCGAGTATTTAATACTCTTATCAACATGGGAGTGGACAAATATGCTGCTTTATGCAAATATATTTATTATTGGAAATGAATTAACACAAAACAATGACAGATATTGTCCAGAAACCCTCACAGGTACTACATTTAGCATAAAGAAATATGCTCAAATCATAACACGGCAAACTGCAGCCCAACAGGCAACAACAGCTGTCAGTGAGTCATCCCCAGTCAGTTGGTATGTGAGCAGTGACAGCAGGCCTGTTTTTGGGGTTGAACCTGTTTTTACTGTTCCCATTACAGGCCAACAGCTGGTACAGCCGGGTCCTCTGTGAGAACGTCCTCCAGGTGCTGCTGTCGGGTGTTAACGGAGACCCCGGTGGTCCCACACAGAGGCAGAGGAGGAACTTGGGGACGGTTCCTGCATGGAGGTACAAAGTTTCCACTTTCCTGAAGAAGAACCCCCCTCCAGATGTGGAGGCGCTGCTTCATCTGGCCCATCTGTCAAACGCCATCCCAGATGATGAGGTCCGGGAGGTGGGCAAGCAGATGTCTCAGCGGTAAGAGAGCGTTGAGTTTCATGTCACAAAGACAGACCTGTGGCTTCTTTGTGGTAGTGCTCTTATAGATAATGTGACACATTAGTACATTGGACTTTTACAACCTTTCTCACTTTGTTTGGGACGTGTAGTGAACCTAGAAAAGTTTTAAATAAGCACACCGGTCCATACTGTTTCCCATGTCATTGGAATCGTACCTTGTGTGTAACTAGTGAAGTTCAAGTGTATTCCTTCATCCAATTTTAGGGTCAATTTACCACCGAAAATTCAGTTTCTATGAAAACTGCAAGGCTGTGGTGTGAAAGAATTTCGAATGTCTTGTATCTAAAGAAATCTCAGTGTCTGCAGACAAAAGTTTAGGTAGGTTGGTCTACGGCTTCATTTAACTAGGGGTCAGGACCCCACATGGAGTCGGGAGGACAAATCTCAAACAAGATGGTTTAAGGGATACAAAAGAAAAGTAGCTTAATTTTAAGGAGTCACAAACCAAAAAGATCAGGAGCTACTGGTCTAACTCATCCGCTATCACTTTCTTACAAAGAAATAAATCCTTATAACGATGTATAACATCATCTCTTCAAAAAGTACACACGACCTACTCATCTCTGGGTCCATTCTCCAGCTTTTGGTCACTTGGTCTCCATTAGGGCCGCACCCGAATATTCAACTATTTCGTCATTCATTCGTTGGCTTGGTAAACAATTTTGGTATTTTTTTGGTATTTGAATTACAAACAGGCATAAAACACACCAAACCTTTTGGAAAATACCTCTTATTCAAGAAGAAAACAATACTGTTGAATAACCGAATCATTAAAAATGAATACCTTTTTTTAAATTAAACGGAAAGACAACCGCGCTGTGCCGTCCAACTCGGCCGTGAACGGAGAGATGTCTGGCTTCCTGAGTCATGTCGTGGGGACGTGCCAAGCCAGAGGCCCCGCTGCTGTTGTTGCCCGTGTCTGAGCGAAACACATGCGAGACTCGGGGCCAAAAGGGCCAAGAGGAAGCTTCCACAGGCTGTATTACTCATGGGCTTACAGCCAGGCACTGCCAGGATTGACGGTGCGCAGAGACGGCAGCTTCAAAATGCTGCCGTTTAGGGGGCAGAAGGCCCGCAAACATGACTTTGAGGTACATCTACACTGGCACACAGCGAGGGATGAGGAGAGGAGCTGCTGAGCACAGACACAGCAGCCTCAGTTTGCTCTGTTGTCATGGAGATGGATCTATCCAGATGTCTCTCATCCAGAGCACTTTCGTAGCTTATCGTCAATGTTGGCTACCTTAATCATGGAACAATTTGTCAGAGCAGAAACTGAGATGCATTCTTACCCACAACATTTTACATTGTTGACTGTTACACGACCAATTTTACAGTAATTTTAAGTTTTTTTTATTCACCAGGTGCATGGCCCTGAGGAAACTCCTAATTGGCCTGGGACCCGTGGCTGTTGGTCACCTCCAGCTGGCCTTGCAGTGGCAGTATGAGTTGCTGAGGAGCAGCCATGTAAACCGTCCCTCCGTTGTTGACGGCGCTACAAACGGAACGGCCAAGGTTGTCCAGGACTCCAGAACGTCTCCTTCGACTGCGGTTTCTGGGACGGCGTTAGCCGAGGCCAAACCCCTCTCCCTCAGCTCATTTGACTCGGGCTTCGAGGGAGCCGTGAGCAGCCAGCTGGAGGCCTGGGGAGGGAGGGACGGAGTGGACGGTCTGTCCAGATTAGCCGGGAGCAGGGACTCTGTGAGACCTGCCACGACGAGTCACATCCTCAAAGAGAGCATCTCCAGTGTTTCAGATTGTGAAGATCACCGAGAGGAGTTTGACCTGGGCTCCCTGGGGAACTCCTCCAGGAACAGCATCCAGATCATCCCGAAAGTAACTGTGGATTCCCTCAATGTGGAGATCAAAGTGAAGCGCTCGGCTGCACTACCTAATAACCCTTGGCTTAGTTTGCCAGTAGACGATCTGGAAAAATCGTACACGGTTACCATCACGCAGAACCCAACACCGCAAAAGAGAAAGCTCCGTGATCCCTCAGAACCCCGCACTGACGCCGAGTCCAACGGGTCTCGAAATCAGCGCACGCAGAAGGAGGTGTTAGGCAGTGCACAGGCCGGAGGGCCACAGAGCAGGGACTCTATGCTACATTCACAAAGCAGTTTGGAGGATCCTGAACTAAGTCCCATTCGCAACATCCTCTCCAGCACGATCACCGACGGAAGAGATGAGTCCGTCTGCACCACCGAGGGGATTCCCACTCTCCTCTGGGACTCTTATGACCTTCATGACCAGAATCAGGAGGCTGTTGACAGGTAACGTATCCATTTCACAATATCAATTCAGTAAAGTTCAAATATATATTTAACACGTAATTTGATGACATTAGAGAAGTAGAAGGATTGGGGTTCCACTGCCTCAGTGACCAGCTAACTGTTACTGTTAGGGTAGCCTCCCCTTCATCTGCAAATCTTCTCTTTGTAATGTTGAATCTAAAATGCTTCCACACATTACTTCTCAAGTGATTTGGCATCATGATTTTACTGTAATCTAGTTAAGTGTGTGTGCAGTAACAGCAGCACTCACATTTAATTAGTTATTCCTGGACTTCAGACAGAAATGGATAAAAGCAGACCTCTCATTTCTAGCCAACGCCCGTCTATTGTTGGCAGGGTCGACTACTATTAAGAGTTGAAAGCATCTAAAAGCTGCACACTGGGCTGCTGGTTCTCAGTGGAACTGACTGGAGTCAGTAACAGTTTGACGTTATCATTTGTTGAATGTGGATGTCACTCACAAGTCTTATTAGTTTGTAGAATTTTGATAATGTATGTGCTGGAAGATTGGTTTTGCTAAAAGAAATCACCATCTGCTTTCTTTCCAGTACGATGGATCTCTCCCTAAATGACTGGGATGTGAAGGAGCAGGAGGGTTTGAGGGAGGTGGAGAAGATCCTGGATAGGGCTGATGAAATACTAGAGGTAAGAGATGCACCGTTTGAGTGACACATGGGGCCACACAGGAAGCGTGAGCAGCGCAATACGGCTCTCTCGCGTATGGTGTCCACATTGCTGCGCTGACGCTGCCAGCCCTTTACATACTTACCTTACATAACGGCCATTTCATTACAAATGTCATTAATGTTTATTTTATACAGAAAAAGTTTAAGAAGTGTGTTCTCATTTGTAATAATTCACAATTAAAAGCTCTATTCATTTATGGAGTCAAGTCACTGCATATTACACAACACTGTCCTGTAAACATTTCAGAATAAAAGCCTTGTGTTAACAAATGAAGGAATTCTGTCCACAGACAAAATGCTAGGGGGCTTGTATTTTGAAATGGAAACAGGAAGTGTTGCGTTTAAAAAATGATTTACTTGTTTTCATATCTGCAACATATTCTAGAGATGTAGACATTGACTCTGTAGTAATGTTGCTGTTATGTCAGTATACAGTGAAAAGCTCATTGTCACTGTCTGTCTTTGCTGTGAACCGCACAGCACATGGAAAAAATAAGCAAGACCTTGACTCTCTAGAAGAGCCGCAGCGTGCAGCTATCGCACGTGCAGCTATCGCACGCCAGCTACCGCGCCGCGCAGCGCAGTTGTGCCTTTTGGGGGTTAGAAGTCCAGGGTGCCAACATTTTGGAAATTTTTCCATATGGGCAAAACCTTTGGCCCTACTTTAGCAGGGGTCAAGAGCAGTGAGCGGGAGGCATGTGAGCCATGCTCACTTTTGCCTTGTTTTCACTGTTGTGAAATGTGAAATATAACAGATGGTTGTCACAAGTTAAGAGCCCACTGATGTCTTAATTTCAGTGAAATAAACGTCTTGCTCTACAGAAAGAAGAGAATGTTCTGGCTCAGGAGGCCGTGCTGGATGCCCTGCTGAGGTCTGAGGACGGGCACAATCAGTGGCCGCTGTGGGCCAGTGAGCAGCAGCTCGGTGTGGTACGTTAACAATACTGTACATCAAATCACTCATCAGCGACATTTGGTTACATATTACAAGTGGATTTTATCAGTTCGGTTCAGCAGTTTCATTTTCCTAATCTCCAGGATGTTTTGTTCTTAGATGATTTGCACTACGTTTCCCAGAAATCAAATTACTGGCCAAAGTGATGAACTGCTAACTGAAGTGTTTTTTCTTCTCTTGAACCTTGCGTTCCTTTTTGATCTCTGTGTCTAACCCTCACTGATTGTGCTATCTAAGTTTTCTTTTTAATTATTCCAAACCAGAAGGAGATTTCTTCTTCCAGAAACATAAAGTTACTAATTTATCTCCTTGGTCGGTGGTCAGTAGTCATCTGTGTGAAATCTAGCACTTGATTTTGCTGTTAGTCCTGGTTGAATAGTTAAAATGTGACTGTAACAATAATACATTTTCAGTCATTTGATTATTGATAAACCTACAGCGTTTGTTCATTATGCTTTATGTGCTTATGATCATTTTTTTAAAGATGTCATCCAGTGAGCTGGCTGAAGCCGGAGTTCTTGGCCTCGAGGATGACCTTGATCCTGCAGAATCTGACCTCCTCAGTGAACCCAGAACTGGATCTGCAAGGGAAACTAAGGTGTCCGAAGATGACGGGCACGGCACCGAGGCTGCCACAGGAGCAGAAGCAGAAGCATTCCGCAGCAGGCTGGACCTGCTGACGGAGCTGAGGAACGTCCACGTCCTGGATGAGCTGATCAGGGAAGAGAACCTGAAGATCCACAAGCTCCGAAGCTGCAAAGAAAACTCCAGAGAGGAACTCTCTGCGGGCAAACCTCCGGATACGAACGGGAGTAGTTCAAGTATAAGTAAAGAGAGGGAGGCTTTCCGGTTACAACTGGAAAAGGAGAAAAGAGAGGTGGAGAAGCTTGAGAAGAGTTTGGACAAAGAGCGTAACGTGAAGAAGCGCAAGGACGGCGCTAGAAGGGTTGTAAAATGTTCTGTAATGGGGAGGGCTAGAAGTGAGAGTCAGGCGGACCAAGCCTTGTGCGATGCACTTTTATCAGGTAACCGATCACAGAGAACACTTTCAACATCTTTGGTCCAGAATGATTCTCAGGCTCAGGAAACCTGTGAAACTGAAAATATTCCAGCAGTATTGGTTCCTCCTGATGTTGCCAAAGAGGCGACACCACAAGACTTGGTTCAACTTCCAGATTCCCAATATCAAGATGATTGCTGCAGAACTGAGCCGTCAGTATTTAATCTAGTTCCCTCAAATAGTAGCTGTGATTTGAAGGAAGCTCCTGAAGAGGTGGGAATCCAACCTCAGGGATGTATTGATGGGAACAAATTAAACCAAGCCTTGTGCGATATGCTTTTATCAGGTAGCTGTAGCCGATCACAGAGAACACATTCAACATCTTTGGTCCAGGATGATTCTCAGGCTCAGGAAACCCGTGAAACTGAAAATATTCCAGCAGTATTGGGTCCTGATGTTGCCGAAGAGGGGACGCCACAAGGCTTGATTCAACTTCCAGATTCCCAATATCAAGATGATTGCTGCGGAGCTGAGCCGTCAGTATTTAATCTAGTTCCCTTAAATAGTAGCTGTGATTTGAAGGAAGCTCCTGAAGAGGTGGGAACCCAACCTCAGGGATGTATCGACGGGAACAAATTAGACAGAGCTGGCGAAAATGCTTCTGAAATGAGGCCAGATGACGGAGCGATTGACCCAGGTGGAAAATCACAACTTCCTCCCCTGCCTAAACCAAGACTTAAGGCTTCGCTTCCTGTGAATGTCGACCTCGCTGAACACCAACCTCCTCATTCCAAAGAGTCCTCGGTTGCTCAAGAGCTCGGTTTTGTGCGACCTGATCGACGAGATGAACCACTTGACGTGCTGCCAGAGAGTGAGACTCCCGCCGTCAATCCAAATGTGAAGGAGCAGAGCAATAACAACAACAACCATGCACTCACAGAGACATGCAGTGGGTCATTACAGCACTTGTCTAATGAAATAACCACTGAAGGTAAAGAGGATTCATCGGCGGTGCCTGCTGCATGTTTGCCACAGACAGATTTACAGCCGACAGAGGCCGATCAGCAGTCAGCAGCGGCCCAGCTGCCTCCTGACCAGCCTCTGGAGTTTGACCCCGGTGGAGGAGATGAGCAGGATGAAGAGTTGCCTGATGGTGTTCAGAGCTCTGAGTCCATGAGGATACCAGGCTGTGGGTCAGCTGGTATTCAGGCGCAGCTTAACATCAACATGAGAGAGGTACGCGATCTACTGGAACACGCAGGGTGGCCGCGTTTTAACGTGCTTAGCTTAACATAAAGTGTGGAAGCGGGGGGAAACAGCAAGTTCAAATAACGCCTTTAAAGCTCACTGATTTAACATGTTGTGTCTCATTTGTTTAACCCATACACAACAGAAATGTAAAAAGGCAATTTGTAGTTTTGGTGTGCTGGATCCATTTCTTGACTAACAGTGTATCCCTCCGCTCAGTACAGAATCAGGTTGCCAGATAGTCTGTGAGCACAGGTTTTGGTTTTTGACTCTGTACTGCCATATGATAAGTCGATAACTTAAAAACTGTTTTGCGGTACATGTATATTCTAGGCATTGCGGTAAGAGCGTGTAAGAACTGACTGCAAAATAAAAGCGACCTTCTGGTGAACATGCAATTTCACATTCATTCAATAAGTCAGTCAGTCAGTCAATAATAAATAAAACAAAATTAATAAATATTAAATAATGATTAAAATGAGTGAGAATTTAAAAACTGCATTTCAGGGAAATTTCAGTGTGAATAATTAGTCAAACTTAATAATAATAATAATAATAATAATAATAATAAAAATAATAAAGAACACATCTCCAATCCGACCTGAAAATGACAGGACGCCACCTCAGAGTGTCGTTGAGAAACTTCCCGTTTCCATCGATAATCTCAGAGTGTCACTCTCACAATATCAGGACATCCTGATGTGGAATTTCAGAATTAAAGCCCTCTAAATGTCATATAAGCCGTGTTCCCTCTAAATGCGGATTAGTTTACAAGAATGATCATACTCGTCAAAGGGTTAAATCAAACGGTTATGTTATTTTAGAGAAAATATCAAGATGTATATCGCGGCATAGCCCAAAAATATCTTTTAAATATATTTATAAGCCATATCGCCCTACTACTACTTCTTAAAGCGAAATGTGACAAATATGGAATATGGTTTCATTGCACATATACGGTATTAACTGACTGTTTACCAGTCAGTTAAAACAGTCATGAGCCCTTATGAACCAGATTGTGCATAAAGGAGAGTTCCTCAACACTGCTGAGCATCCCCAGCATTATTAATTTTTCTTAATGTAATTGCAGATGTCAGATTTCAAGACCCCCATAGTCCTGGACATGGGGTCTGGT
This sequence comes from Sebastiscus tertius, assembly GCA_916701665.1. Taxonomy (NCBI): domain Eukaryota; kingdom Metazoa; phylum Chordata; class Actinopteri; order Perciformes; family Sebastidae; genus Sebastiscus; species Sebastiscus tertius. The sequence goes on from CAKAOH010004248.1 coordinate 10,005, forward strand.
TTGATGAAAGCAGGGTTTGCAGATCAAGACCTCCCAAACATTATATTTCCAACAATTATTGGGATGCCAAAATATGAGGTAAGGCCATACATACATTATACTTAGTGTATTACTACTATAGCGATGAGGCTTTGCTTAAGGCCAGCCTCTCTGATCCCATGTTCCGTCTCTGCAGGAAATAATGAACAGTAACCTTGAAAAGGAGACCTACATCGGACACGAGGCTCAACACATGAGAGGGGTCCTGGCTCTGAAGCATCCCATAAAGAACGGGATCATTTGTAACTGGGATGAAATGGAAAAGGTAAGTAAGGCTGTGAGATGTGATGCCACTGGGTGTTGCTACTAGAACTGTTTGAGAGAGAGAGAGAGGGGAAGCTTTAAAACCCTCCACTAACCCCCCCCTGCTTTGTGTTTCTACTCATATAGTGAGTAGATTAGCTGGTATATGCGCTTGATATCAGGGTATTGTGGTGGTCATTAAGGTCATTTCACCTGATTAACTTCTGTGCTGTGCCTTAATTCCATACTTCATACTAACTCTAAGCAGGATTTCAGTATGTAGTGTGTTCACAAACTAAGTATACAGTAGACACCAAGTCTCACATTGTGATTGATGGTCTGACAGCTCAAGAAAGAACAGCCTTTAGTTTTCTCTGCATCAAGTTTTACATCAGTCGGTGCTTATACTTCCTGTTGGCACAAGCAGGTTAAATACATTAACTCTTAGTATACTAACTACAAAAAACGGCATACTATGAATTAGTTTGATCCATTATACTAGAAGATGGTTAATGTGCTCTTGCGTGTGCTGACATTGTCCCCCATATAGGGGATTACCAGGGACATGAGAGCTACACTGAGCGGTGTCTACAATTACACTTCATACAGCCATGTGTACCCTGCAAAGTATCACGAGTACTAGTCATTTCTTTTTATGACAAGATCCACCCGACGGTCAGCCGACTACCATACAGCAAATGTTTTGGTGAAGTGCCTTACGTTCTGCATCCTTCACTGCACTTCTTTTAGATGCTGCTAGGCCTGTCACGATAACTGCTTTTGCTGGAAGACATATTGTCCCAGAAATAATTGCGATAAACAAAATATTGTCTTTTTAAGACCATTTTATGCCACTGATATACTGACTGCAAGTACACCCTTTCATAGAGCATTGGGCCTCACTCACCAATATCTTCCCAAGTTTTTTCTTAAATTTGTTCTTAAGAAGGTCCAAAGAAATCGTAGGATAAGTCGGTAATGTAAAAATGATCAAGGTCATGTCCATAAATCATAGGATAAGTCAATAACGTAAAAATTATAGAGGTCATGTTTATGTATCGTAGGATACATATTTGGAGTTCCAGAATGAATAGGTGTGTGATTATAACTTGGCTCGCTACCTTGACTTACTTATAAACTGTTTTGGGTTTAGATTTGGCATCACACGTTCCAGCAGCTGGGTGTGGAACCAGAGGATCACCCCGTTCTGCTGACCGAGGCAGCCATGAACCCGTTGGCGAACCGTCAGCGCATGGTGGAGATCATGTTCGAGTGTTTCTCTGTTCCCTTTGCCTACGTGGCCATGCAGGCAGTGCTGGCACTTTATGCAGCCGGGAGATCCACTGGTAATTTCTTTTTTATGCATTGTGTTGGATAGATACGCATGGTTGAATAATTTAAGTCATAAATGGGTAATATTTCAAAGCCATATTTTCCTTCTTAGATCAAAAAGAAAATGTGACTATTACTTATTGTACTTTTTTTTTTTTTTCATTGAAGGTGTGGTGTTGGACTCTGGAGACGGAGTGAGCCACAGCGTACCCGTGTTCGAGGGCTACTGTATACCTCATGCAGTGCAGCGCTTCCCTCTGGCTGGTGTAGACGTCACAATGCATCTGAAAAAGGTATTCAGGAGCTCTTCTGTTTGTTACTCAGTTTAAGGGCAGTGATGTCGATGGATGATGCTTCGAAGATGTGGGGCCTGGTGAGGAGATCATCCAGGTGAATATGTAGCTATGCTGTACAGGGTCAGTGGACATCCCGGCCTTGGACCAGACATTTTTTAATCTCTCTTGGGTCGTAATTCATTAATTTAAGATGACAAAACCTTAATAACTACCTTCAAAATTAAACCGAATAATTTACTAAGAAAATGTATTTACGTCATTTCCGAGGGCGAGAGGGACGGACGGAGCAGGTACAGCAGAGGGTAGCAGATGGAGACGGTGTTGATGTGGAAGTTAATACTGAGATAAATGCAGCCAAACACACACTTGGGTTCTAAATTTGATATCCAGAGCATTAATATAGCAGCAAACAACTACTGACTCTGTAAAGATAATAGAGGAGTAATGTCTACCTGAGCAGAGAATGAAGTCTCTCTCCATCTGCGTGTGTTGTAATCGGAGCTTCTCGGTGCTTTGTTGACATAACTGGCCAGCCATGTCCTGTTGCTGTGTGGTGCAAGTTAAAGGTCCCATATTGTAAAAAGTAATATTTTCAAATCTTTTATATCATAAAGCAGGTTTAAGTGCTATATAAATACTGTGAAAGTATCGAAATGCTCAATATACAGAGAAATACATACAACTCGTTTTCAGAAATTGTGCGTTTGAAACAAGCCGTCAGGATTTCTGTCTATTTGTGATGTCACAAATATACAATATTTAGACCATTTTAAATGTAAACATTCTAAATGTGTCCCTGTTGCAGTGTATGCAAATGACATCAGCTGACAGGAAGTAAACATGGACCCAAACTGTTGCTTAGCAACGCAATTCAGTTGCAATTTCGTTGAAATGCACTAAAACGGAGCGTTTCAGACAGAGGGTAAATACAGGTATATTCAGACTGACAAAATGAGGAAAATAATGTTTTTTTTTTTTTTTTTTTAACATTACAGCATGTAAACATGTTCTAGTAGAAACACAAAATACAAGTATGAACCTGAAAATGAGCATAAAATGGGACCTTTTAAACTGTCTTCACTCCCTATAATCCCTCAACTGACCACTTTGCTTTGCCTGTACTTGAAGCTTCTGCAGGAACAAGGGGTGTGCATGCGCTCCACGGCAGAGATGGAGATAGTGAGGGAGATGAAGGAGCGGTGCTGCTGCGTGGCGGTCAACTACGAAGCCGAGCTGAGTCAGGGGGGGGCGTCCTGCAGAGAGATGCATTACACCATGCCGGACGGACAGATCGTCACTCTCGGCACGGAGAGGTTCAGGTAACCGTCTGCACATCATGTCCTGCTTTAGTTGGACACTCAGTGGGGTCCTAAAGGAAATCAGTAGAACTCCAGAAATGTTATGTTCTGCATGTTTTAAATAATAATAATCTATTTAGCTGTTGGGATGAAAAATGACTAGCTAAATGTAAAACATATGAAAGAGAAATAAGTCTATAATAAGAACAAGACTTTTGGGAACAGAACAGTCAAACTACAATCATGTTAACTCATTATTGTTGTTTATCCATGAATTTGCTGTCCTGTCCCTCTGAGATCTAAAACTTATGTGAAAGTACAAGATTATGTGATATGTCATGGTTGCTTAGCGACAGGGTCACAAGGGGAGTAACAAAGTTAGCTGTTAAAGGGACTATTTGTAACTTTCAGAAATGCTTCTTAACAGCGACACCTGTGGCTGTGAAATCAAGGAAAGTCGGCGTCGTGCTTGTGCTCGCTCTAAATAGACATGAACGAGCATCGCTCAGAACAGTGAGGAGACACACGTCAGCTAAAAGCACAATATCACTCTATATTTCAGCTGCTTGGCAGTAATGTTAGCTGACCAGACGGAGGTCTCTCCACGAATCAATGCTGATCCTGTGTTTGCTTCTCCTGCCTCAACGCAGACTTCAGCAGCAGGGCTCTGCAGCGAGAAACTCATCTCCCTCGGCCGGCAGCCGGAGTGAACAGGGAGACACCGGCACTCGGTCGGTAACGAGACGACAAGGTTTCTCTCTGCGGAGCCCCGTCACTTCACAAGACACGGGAAACCTCCGTTTGTCTGGTGAAGCTGCAGGATTTATTTCTGCACAAACGTCCACTGTACATTCACTAGATATTCTCAGAGCCAAACTAACTCTTCTGCAGTGTGGAGTGAGCGCGCGTTCACATCTAGAGGTGAAGCGAGTCTGAGTGAAGGCAAGCAGGCAGAGGAGCAGGGACGCCGGCCACACACGAGCGCGCATTTGCGAGCGCGCATGTGTCCCGACCCGGCACATTTATATGCTTAAAAAGTTAGAAACAGTCCCTTTTAAAACCTAGAAGGTTAACTTCTGGGAGGAAGAGGAGGAGTGGACTGAGCATCTCCAATCTGGGGCTGAAATCCGGCTTAATCTGTCCAGTGTCTGCCTGGCTTTAGTCTTGTTGGATAATGTCAAATGCCAACTTCCGATCTATAGTACCAGAAAGCCTCGTCCTGCAGGTGTTGTACACGTCAGATTGTTGAGACCGGTCAGAGCAGACTGGGCACGGCAGCTATCTCTTATAACCGTCTACCTCTCTCCTCGTTCATCCAGGGCCCCTGAGATTCTCTTTAAACCCGAGCTGATCGGACGGGACCATTACGGGATGCACGAGAGCGTCTTCAAGTCAATCCTCCGCTCAGACATCGACCTGCGGCACTGCTTACTGGGAAACATCGTACTGTCAGGTCAGTTGGTTTTTGTTAAGGTGTTCCACACCATCTGAGGGCTCAAACATTAACTCCAGCTGTGCCAGTAAATCAAAAATGCAGCTCGCCATGTTTTATACTTTGATCTTGATTTGGTCCTGTTCCAGTTAATTTGATCTTTACTTGAATGATATACATATTTTTTTTTAATCTCTTGGGAGCAAGGTGGGAACACTCTGCTGCCTGGCTTTCCTGAGCGGCTCCAGGCTGAAATCAAAGGACTGGTTCCCGCCAACATGGGGGATGGCGTTCGCGTCACCAGCCCGAAGGACAGAGACTTCTCAGTGTGGAGCGGAGGAGCAGTGCTGGCCAACCTGCCCTCCTTCAGCTCTGCCTGGATCAGTCAGGAAGAATACGAGGAGTACGGGCCGCAGATCGTTTTCAGGAAGTGCTTCTGAGACGTACCGTTGGAAGTTCTGCGTGCTGGACGCCGGTGTAATGTACCACATCATTATTAGTTATACCGTTGTCATCAGTGTGAGCTCTTAATAGACACCAGTGGGTTTCTATTGACCTGCTGGCTCTATGCCTTATATACGGAGATCCACCCACATGGCACGGGTGAAACTGGTGCTTGTGTCATGAGTTTCCTGTCAGTCGATGTTTTGTCCCTCAAGAACGTTTAACTTAATTTTCTCATTTTTTGGGAATGTATTTCTGTGTCCCGAGAATTTAAGCGCAAGTATATATTAATGTTTGTCGTTGAGGTCCTCCGAGAACCAGAGCCGATATCAAATTATGGTGTGTATTTATACAACAATTTATCAAATAAATTGATAATAAATGAAATAAATTTGGTATGACAAATTATCGTTCTATTAGACATGGTGAAAGTTGCATTAATTCTCAGTGCCACTGTTCACAACTATGAATTTTTTTTTATTATTATAGCAGGATTAAATTCTTTATGATGGATTATTAGGGCCACTGTTAGGGAAAATATAAATAAAAGTAGTTCCCATAATATTATGATTTAATACTCAAAAGTTTGCCTTTTTTCATGTAATATTTCGACTCTTTTCACCTCAAAATATTACAACTTTTTTTTCCCAAGGTACTTACAATATTTTGGATCTTTACTTGTAATGTTAAAATTGTCATAATATTCTGACTTATTTCAAAGTATTACAATTTGTTTTCCCTAATAGTTAAAACTGTGTTTTGTTACATTAAATAACATTTTTTGTAACATGGCTTACTCATAACATAACATTACTTCATTACTTTATTCTCAAAATCTCTGTGAATATAAATATAATAAATATAAAATCTGTGTATAAATATATATATTTTCCTACAGTGTCCCTAATACTCTACAAAAAGATGATTGCACATGAATGTTTCCTGTTGCTGCAGTAATGTGAACCGGAGAGGAGAAAAATGTGGATTTATGGATTCTATAAAAGTCATGTTTCTACTGGTTATTTTCCCACATGTTGATCTTCTTCTTGACTCGACTTTTGGTTGAGGTTCGTTGAGGTCCGTTTTTAGGATTGTGTGTAGCTGCTGATAATGAGCTGCAGGTCCATGGAGAAAGATGTGAAGTACAGTATTGGTCTGTTGAATAAGCAGATGATGGCAAAATGCTACTGCTGCAGGTACAGTGCTTGTGTATTGTTGTAAGTTTTCTTTAATATTTTCTATTTGAGTGCCGTGTCTTGCCACTAATTCTTTGTTTTTTCTAAAATATCGTATCTGAGAACGGTCGATGTGTGGATTTTGAACACTTGCACAGTAGTGTTTGTTTTTTTGAAAGGTGTTCCAATGGTGCCAAATCTGCTGCATATCTCACTACCATGGATTCTGAAAACCCTTTGCCAACCCCGTATATTAATACTTAATTTTGAATGTTTTCTTTTTTGCATGCAGTTATTTTGTTCCATGTCATCTACTTGCACCTTTTTTTTTTTGCATGTCCTCCTTTTTTGCATGTTTTTCTGTGGTGTTTTGTGAACTGCCTCTCTAAAGGCACGGGGTTGTCATGTGACCTGAAATTCAGCTCTTAAGTGGAAATAAGCATGAAATGTGACTGTGAACTCTATTTCTGCCCTCGGACTCTTGTTTACTGGCTCTTTGTCTGGATCTCCTCCTCCTCCTCTAAATGTACTGTAACAGTCTGGACTGAGTCTAGCAATGTTTCACCTGAACCATGATATTTATGTCATGTCTGTTTTTATAATAAATATTTTAATCATCGTTCTTTTGTATTCCTTTTTTGTTTCAACAGACACGGACCTCATTGTAAGTAGTGGGTTTAATAGACAGACAATTCCTTGTATTTTCGCACTGTAGTAGCTGAAGTAAATACATTCCTTAGCCTGCCTAAGCAGGGCAGAACTGGGAATTATTAGATGTCCCATCCTTTACATTTAGTGTCTGACTCTATGCAAATGAGCATTATTCAATTTACCCTCTATATTGCCAGCAAAGAAAAAAATACATTTAAACACTGTATCAATGTGTTTGGCAGATGTATAATTATTATTTATTTACAGACAATTTGTTTTTTAATGTTTTTATTTTTTTCTGCACAAGGATTCCAATGAATTTTTTTTTTTTTTTTTTTTTTTTTTTTTTTTCTTAAAAGGTCAAGAATGTCTTAAATACATATAAATATATATACAATCATACTGTAGAGAAATCTCATGTACAAATTTATATGTCGGCTAAATGACTGAGAATGACATAATCTTGCGGTTGTCTAACATAAGATTTAGCACAACACGGTACCAATCACAGCTGTGGAGGCACTGGTACAGTTCTTTATATGC
>CAKAOH010004256.1:1703-20704 GCA_916701665.1 Sebastiscus tertius
TGAATGTAAATGGGTTCTCTGGGTACCCACGAGTCTCCCCTTTACAGACATGCCCACTTTATGATCATCACATGCAGTTTGGGGCAAGTCGTAGTCAAGTCAGTACACACATATATACATACATTTGCATAAAGCATTAAATACTTGACAAATCTCCCTTTAACAAACATTTTGAACATTAAAAAATGTACAATTAGTTAGCAATTTATCGCGTTTCAATATTTTAATCCATCGACAGCCCCAGTTATGACATGACATTGGTATTTTAGTGTAATTTCCCCTTGTAGTATATGCAGTAGTGCATGCTCTGAGGCCTGTCTGAGAGGTATCTGACTGAGCCAGGCACAGTTATCCTCCTGTTAGTGAGATCATTCAGTAAAAATAAACCCGGATCTAGTTAACTATTAAACTCCCAAGTCAAAGTCTGCTGCACAATAATAAAGAGAGGAATGTGAGATTAGAGTTCAGCCTTGATACAGTAACTGACTGAAAGGTGTGAACAGAGACATCCATCCCACTACAGCCCATCATCACACTACTATTCTCACTCAAAGGTCCTAACAAGGACGGCCTCTGCTGATAACTGATGTTGTATCAAACTGGAGGTGAAGAACAAATTGTGTGTGTGTGACTCAGGTGGAAAAGGAGACATGTGAGGCCAAGCTGTCAAAGCTGCGTCTGCAGAACAAGGCCAAGGTGACGTCGCTCAACGCACAGCTGGAGGAGCTGAAGAAACAACAGGGAGGTCAGGGCACGCCGACACACAGCAAAAAGGTGAAGGCACGCACATCCACACCTACTTCAACCTGACTTCATTTCAATCCCAATTCTAATGTCGCATTCACACCAAGAGAGAAGCGTTGAGATCGTCCTCCTCTCCTCACTGACTGACGTCCTGACGTTATTGAACCAGAAATGGAGGATAAATAAATCTATTATGTGTCTGTGGTCACCCAGAGCTACGATAGTCCATCACATCTGTCCAGAGAGCAGGAACCACAGACTGTCTGTGGTAGAAACAACAACGTCTCTAGATGACGTCATGTTGAGTGTTGATGGAGCAGCTGCAGAGCCTGGCACTGATCCATCCAGACTCCATTCAGAAAACAAGCATTTTAAAAGTTGTCTGCTTGTCGTCATGGTAACGGACCTGACAAAGCATGAGTTCAGACTTTTTACTGATCAGCATCATTATGTAGTTAATTCAGCATCACTATGATCTGGTTATTGATATTGAATCACAGCACAGTGGGATTATTTTGGGTTCATACCGCAGTAGAGACGTGTGGCTGATACAGTCAGTGCAACAATGGCACTGTATGTTTCGTTTTCTGACATATCTGGGACTTCACCAGTACCAACGTACAAAGCAGAAACAGAGGTTATTTCTTCCATGGTTGATGGAGGAAATGTTGTTGGTATCTATGGAGACGAGCTCCTCCTCCTCTCCGGTGTGTCTAGACAGAATTAACATCCTCTGGCATATGTAGTCCAATACGTGCATGATGTCATTGTGTTTTTGTTCCCCTTGTAGGGGTCATCGGAAGGAGGAGGAGAGCACGCCAGTCGGGGCAAGATCGTCCTGCTGAAGAAGAAGGTTGAGGAGCTAGAACAGCAGCTTGCACAAAGACAGGAGGAACTGGAACTCAAGGTGAAGAGTCTTCACCTACAGCAAAATGAGATGGAGTTGTTCATCTCATAAGCAAATAATGTGTGAGCGATGTTATTTCGTCTGAGTGGTATCACAAAGAAGGGCTGGACAGTTATTGGTAGAAAATGTATTATAAATATTTTGTTGACCTCTGACCTCCAGATATGTGAATGTGTGAGTGCTTATGTCCAATAAAATGTCAGAAAATATTAAAAACAAAGTCAGAAAATATCCAAACGTCTGAAAAATACTAGCTGGTGATGAAGGAGGTTAAATAACACTTCAAACTAACGCTAAATTTTGGCGAGGAAAGGTCCTTCTTCAAAGGGGTCCCTTGACCTCTGACCTCCAGATCAGTGAATGTAAATGGGTTCTCTGGGTACCACGAGTCTCCCCTTTACAGGCATGCCCACTTTATGATCATCACATGCAGTTTGGGGCAAGTCATAGTCAAGTCAAGTATTGTAAATATTTAGTTGTGGCTTCAAACAAGTAAAGAGCAAAGGATCCATCAGAACAGACTTCTGTCTTGTTAGTTAAGTCTCCTTACTAGAGATCTGTTATAGTTAACAGACTAACAACAGTGTGTGTTTGTATAGCGACAAAATACATTTCTGGGGGCGTGTTACAGAAACCTCTTATCTTAAGTCTTAAGATAAGATAGGAAGTCTAAGTCTAAGATAGGATTTTTGTCAACGTGGTATTAAAGAAGCAAATCCTAACTAACTTTAGGAATCCTGTCTGACAGCTCATTTTAGAGTCGGACCAAATTTCAGCTTCATCAGGCGTCGTTTGCCGTACAGTGTACGGGAGAGGACCGAGGACCGATTAACTCCTCCTGACCGGTCGGATGAATTTCTGACATGTCAGAAACGTTGGTCCGGCCGTCCACAGGCTCTCTCCCAGTTAAAGCAGAGCAGCCGATTAGATAACAATGTACAGTAGAAGTAGTAAAACCTAGCTAGCTTACCTCCACTTCTCTACTGTCCTGGAAGCAAACAGGCATTCAGATCTGTTTTCATTTCTCTAACGAAAAGCTGGTTGCTGTTTTCTTCCAGAGAAAGGAGGTGGAGTCCCAGCGGCAGCGGGGCGAGGAAATGGACGCCATGCTGACGGAGAGGGACAGGAAGCTGGCGGAGAAAGAGGCCTACATTGTTCACCTGCAAACAGCGCTGGCAGGAGATCAGCCCATCACACCTGCACCACAACAACAGGTCATACGGCACCTTTTTGTTTACATCTTTTTCACATCTTGTGATTAGGCGAGAAGAAATAACAGAGGATGTTCAACCCAAAAGGCAATAGAGGGACGTTTGGCTCTCTCTCTATACTGTATGTTTATTGCATACTCAACCTGCAAGCTTTACCTGCTCAGGTGGCGGGGGACAGCGGAGCGATGCAGGAGCTGCAGCTGCTGGTGCAGAGCCTGACCAGGAAGGTGGGAGAGGCGGAGGAGCGCTACAGTTTGCTGAAGGAGCAGACGGACAGCCTCAAAGAGCTGCTGGCCACAGAGAAGGAGCAGTACGTCCAGAAGGAGAACATGTACAAACAGAACGTGAGTTTCACCACGTTGTTACTGTTTGGTTACACGGGAACGTGGTTTTAAAATGCAGCGATGCTTCTGTTGTAGTAGGTGTTGCTATCTGGTGCCTGATGTTGATGCACTCTGTGTTTGGTTTCAGATCCAGACATTCAAAGACATCATCATTCAGAAAGATAACCAGCTGACGGAGATCAGCCAGATGCACGAACAGGAGCTCTTCAAGCTGGCGGCGAAGTCTGATGCCAGCGCAGACTTAGAGCAGGTAGAGACAACACACATTTCTAATGAAGCCGGGAGGAAACAGCTAATCTTCTGTTAGTTAACCCTCTGAAGATAGTCCAGGGGGTGTTTAGGGGGAGATAGCAGGTCAACAGTAGATGTCACATAGAAGTGGTGAACATCATCTGAAAGCTGAGAACCTGAAGATTAATCTGAGATGCAGCTCAGCACTGAGTGTCAAGTTGTTCTAGTTATTAATCAGAAATAAGTAGTGAAAGTGTGTCAGGGTTTAGAACATTAGGACAGAAGAATATGATGGTCAGCAATTTTTGGGTTGATACAATTTGTTAAACAGATTTGGTGCTAAATTTAACCATTTACCACTGGAGAACTGATACAAATGATCAATAATCCTCCAGAATACCACATTAAGACACCAAGACCTCGAGGAACACCAGAGAAGAAGACATGCTGTGATTTGGGATCAAAAACTTTTGACTTTTTGGAGATTTCTGCAAGAATTGTCATTTTTCGTTGATTGGATGGCGAGCACTTGTGTTGTGTAAACTGCTCAGAAAACCCCTTATTGTCAATCTAGCTAGGAAAGCCATCAAAAAGAAAAAGAAAAAGAAATGTAAAAAGAAATGTCTGACAAAAGTATAAAACATAGACTGAAAATGTTCAAAAAATGTACAGGACATTTTTCTGACTTTATATTCAGACAATTTATTCAATTTTTTTTTTTTTTTTTTACTTTTTTGACATTTGTCTGACTTTATATTCGAACAATTTATCCGGACATTTTCTGACTTTTTTTGGATTTTTTTTGGTCATTTTTCTGACTTCTGACCCCTTTGAAAATGGCCATGCCAGTTGAATAACGTTGGAGCGTTATTTAGCCTGCGACGGCCTCTGAAAGACGGTAAAGTCGGTCGGGGGACGCCTGTAATCCCGCGGGTCTCTCTGTCTTCTCTTGGGAATATTGTTATTATTGTATGTAAGTGTCACTCAAAGATTTAAATCCGCTGTAGCCACATGTTTGCATGCAACACATAGATTATAGAAAGTCTTGTGATCTTTTTTTGTCTCCTCAGCTTTTGAAGGCTCTGAAACAGAAGCTCCATGAGAAGGAGGAGGTGCTGCTGGGTAAAACGCAGGTCATTGATGTTCTGCAGGGAGAGGTGGACGGCAGGGACCAACAGATAAAGGTCAGGAACGACAGCTCTTCACTGTGGATATACTGTATGTACTAGTCGTTCCTTATCTCCTCTTCAAACATGAAGTCAAATGACCGTCACGTCTCCTCCTCACAGGAGCTCGCGGAGCGGCTGCGTCGGCTGCACGTAGAACGAGAGAGCCTGGAATCCAAGATGGAGGCGGAGAAGCACGTGATGCGAGCGCAGCTTCGCGACCTGATGGAAAAGCAGCAGGCGGAGGTGCAGCGAGTGACGGAGCAGCATCAGGCCCAGATGGCCCAAACGCAGCAGGACCTCCTGGGGCAGCTGGAGGAGCTGAGGAGGACCTCGAGAGCAGCAGAACCGGCTCCCAGTCAGGAGGCCTCAGGAGGTGGAGGCATGTCTGCAGATCCAGCCTCCAGCCAACGGATAGCTGAGCTGGAAGGTTGGTTGTTTGATTATTCAGTAGACATACAGAGGACATCTCATCATCGTGGTCACTCAGACATCATATCTATGTCTTATGTCAGTAGCACATTCAGGGGATATGACATTTTCTGTCATTTAGGCAAGGCAAGTTTATTTATAAAGCACATTCATACACAAAGGCAATTCAAAGTGCTTTACATGTATAAAAGCAGGAACAAAGAGCACCAAGTAGTATTTTAAAGTCAATTCTGTGACTTACTGGGAGCCAGTTGTTTTTTTAGTTCGATGACTATACATGTAAATCTGTGGGATCTCTTTAGAAACCCGGTTTGTCCTCCTATCACCTTGAATATCACGAGTTCTTCTGACTTTGTCTCTCTTCTGTTTTTGAAGCTGAAGCGAAGCAGAAAACAGACGAAGCCAGCAGATCGGAGGCCAAGTTCCTGAAGATGAAGGCCTGGTCTAAATCTCGGATCAGACAGCTGGAGGAGGAGTTGAAGAGAAGTCAGGTGAGATGACCAGACGTTGAGTTTATTATGCTCCTTTCTAGAGATGCCTTCTTAAAATCTGCTCTTCACGTGACGTCAGAAGGATGTTTGTCTTTTTATCCGATCCAAAAGGAATTGCAGGGAACTCTTTGAGCTTCTCCAGCGTAAGGCTACGAGGTAAACCGGTTTTAGACCCATTTAAAAGCTCTTTATTTTGTCCCCTTTTAGGCTGGATCTGCCCCCCCCGACCTGACCGCCCTACGGAGTCGTATCACGGCGCTGGAGGAGGAGAGAGAGGAAAACCTCTGGAAAGTGGAGCAATACGAGGAGCTCAAAGCAAACAACGGTACCGAAATCAAACCTGATTGGCTTCTGCTTTTTCCATATTTTCTTTGTAACTTTCATTCCCCTGCTGTGTACCGAGTTTCCCTTTCACACATGTAGCGCACAACAGGACACTGTCCGTGTTTGTGAAGGACAGAACCTGCCAAAATCAAAAATCAATCAATAAATGACTTAATAAATAAATAAATAAATATGTCATTAAATGTAGCAAAAATAATATTAAGAATAAATGAAGCCATTAATTAATTAATTGATAAAATGTTACATAAATTGATATTTCTGTTTTAATTTGCTTCTTTATTTATTTATCTTTGTATTCATTTCCTATTTTATTTACTCTTCTGTTTAATTTTCCTTTTTATTTATTCATGTATTTATTTTTATTGATTTTTAAATTAATTAATTAATTTTTGCATTTATTTTTTTTTATTTCTGCATTTATTATTTATTTATTTATTTTCGCATTTATTTTTTTAATTATTTCATGAAGAAATGCAAAAATAAATGTCTAAAGAAATGTATAAAGAAAGGAAACCAAAATAAATATGTTTGGGGAAATAAATAAGGGGTGACATGCAAAGGGGAAAATAATGCATAAATACAGAAATGAATACATACATTTTAAAATAAATATAAAATAAATCAAAAATAATTTTTTAAAAATAAATGAATTCATTTAAAAATTAGTAAAAATAAATACATAAATAATTAAAAGGGGAAAGTAAACAGAAGAGTAAATAAATAAGGGAATTAATAAAAGTATTAATAAATAAAGAAGCAAATTAAAACAGAAATATCAATTTATGTCACATTTTATCAATGAATTAATGACTACATTTATTTTAAATATTACTTTTACTACATTTAATGACATTTATTTATTCATCAAGTCATTTATTTATTTATTGATTGATTGATTTTTTTATTTTGTCAGGTCCCGTCCTCCATAAATGTCAGACACATTCTCGCCTTCTGGAAATACTCTTTTTTTTATATGTCTCTATTTACTTTTACATTAATTATTTATTTATTTTATATTTATTTTGAAATATATGTATTTATTTATGCATTTATTTATTTATTTCTGCATGATTTTCCCCTTTGCATTTTACCCCTTATTTATTTCCCCAAACTTATTTATTTATGTTTTCTTTTTTTTATACATTTCTTTACACATTTCCTTTTATATTTCTTCATGCCAATAAATAAATGCAAAAATGCAAAAATAATTAAATACATAAATAATTAAAAAGGGAAAATGAAACAGAGGAGTAAATAAATAAGGGTATTGATGCAAAGATTAATAAATAATGAAGCAAATTAAAACAGAAATATCAATTTATGTCAAATTTTATCAATTAATTAAAGCTTAGTCATTTGCGTTTTCACCTTCAGCTCCTCCGGGTGATGTCTAGATAAGTTCAGGGTTGCAGTGCATGTGTGACTTATGGAATCCTAGTTAAATCTTCAGTGTGTCATTGGAAGCTGTAATGTTAAAATGAACTGTGTGTGTTGGCTGTTTTCTGGTAGAAATGCTGGCGGCGAAGCTGGTGGTCTACGAGGAGCAGCAGAGGACACTACAAGCAGACCTGGAGCAGTTCACTAAGAGGGCCGCCTCTCAGGTCAGAGATCCAGCCTCGCTCTGCGTTCACCTGCTCGTTAAACCAGCGGAAACCGGCTCGTTGTTGTCGGTCTCCCGTTGACTCTCTTTCTCCTTCTGGTCGCAGGCCAGCGAGTCGGGCAGCGCCGATGACACTCAGAGCCAGGTTCTGGAGTGGCAGGAGATGGTAGCTGAGGCGGTCAGCGCCAGGGACCGGGCCAAGGAGGAGAAGGCGGCCATGGCCCTCCGCATCAGCCACATGGAGGAGGAAAGAGAGGGTAAGGCACAATATATATATATATACATACATCATTATCGTCTCACATGGATGTTGCCTAATGCACACCTGATCTACGTAGAAAATCTCACCCATTACCAGAGCTTATTCTTTGTGAATTCTTACATATTATAACTAATATGTGATCCAAAGCCTTCCTTTTAATAACTGCAAGAAGAGTTGATCTGTGTGTAATGCAGCACATGCCACAGACAGTGTTTTCTTTAATATTCTGTCATTTAACTTTCACTTTAATTGACATAATTATCAATTATTCCGTCGTCCTTAAAGCCCCCCTCCTCCTCCAGACAGTTTTACTTCCTGTTTTTTTGGTTAACGTTCTTCCTCAAACAGAGAATGGAGGTGTGGTTAATAGTCAGACGTGAGTCATTACCACGGCAACCAGATTACATCGTTTTCCAACCCAGTTTAGATGAATTTCCTGTTTATCAGACCACAAATGAGACCTCTCTTCTTCACCGTCTCCTCCTGGCGAGGCCGCCGTCTGGCTGCTGCTGCACCGAGGAGACGCACCACCGCACGGCGGCCACAGCGCACCCACCGGAGGACGGGTAGACGTGCTGCCGAAGTCCGCTGTTTGAAATGACGTTTTGTGACGTTCTGTAGGTGCTAACACCGGCCGCTCTCTCTCAGCTCCAGCACCGACACCGACACCGACACCGACACCGACACCGGGCTGCACTGAGACTCCTTTATTTCTCTAACGTGACTTTTCTCTGGTTTTCTTTCGGGCTGTAAGTTGTGCTCCCCGTCGTTTGGACCTGTTAGAGGCCCGCTAACCTCCGGTATCGACTGCTTTCCGTTCATTTATCTCCAGCGGGAGGAGACGGTAAAGAAGAGAGCGAGTGAGAGAGACGGCATGATTCGAATAACAATCGACTAAAGTGATTTTTGAATAGTATTTTTGTTTGGAATGCACATCTCCATGAATTACTTAGTTTACCCCATCTGAAATTATTCGTTGCAAGTATCTAAAAAAGAATCTGTTAGTGTTCGAGCCAGGATTATAACCATCAAACTTTATCAACATGGCCTGTCTGTCCGTCCTGGGTGATGGATCCCTCCGTTCTTCCTGAGTTTTTCCTGATACGATTAGAGGGTCGAAGGACAGAGGGCGTCGTATGATGTACAACCTCTTGAGGCAAAGTGGTGATTAGTGATATTTGGTTATATGAATCAAACTGGAGACTTCAGAGGCTGTAGTTTGTGGTGCTGTTTATTTGTATTGCGTAGGGCTGTACCCAACAGTTCCAAGCTTCGTTCAAATTCATTCAAATGATGCACAGTTTTTAAAAATGTTTTATTGCATGTCTATTCATGATGTTTAAAGTCGGTATATCTGCACAGTTGCAGATAAAAATCTGGCTCCACTAATATTCTTAGTATCATACTATTTGTAGAATTAGATTCCAGCGGTGACTGCGTAGGATTGTTTCCAACATCTCCAATAACTCCAGAGCGTGGTGTTGCGTTAGACCGTGACGTGGTTGTGGTGTTCAGGCTACTCTAACACCTCTCAGTAGAATCCATTCAAATGAATTAAACCCAACCACCAGGCAACGCAGGGTGAACTTCTCCTGGTACTTTGTCCTGATACCTCCATCACCTCCATGTTGTGTAGCAGTAAGACATCTGTGTTTGACTGACTCAACGTGTCCTCTGTTGTCTGACTGAACATTATTTTCTGTTTCTTATCCCACCCCCCCGTCCTCCCCCGTCCTCGCTGTTGTTAATGGGGAGTATTTGGTTTACCCTGAGCTGCCTCCCATCTCATGGACCTCCCCCCCTCCTGCCCCAGCTCCAGGGATAGGAGCAGCCAACCCAGAACAGTTTCCCATCAGTTTTGTGCATGCAGGCTCCCCCCACCCCCGATCCTCCGGTGCAGCTCTTGGTCACTGTACTGCCTGCAGCTCCCCTCAATTGAACCTTTGCTGTGGTGAGCTGCAGGCAGTACAGAGGCACGCTGCACTTTAGAGTCTGACATCTTTGTTTCTCCTTCTTCCTCCCCTCTCCTGAGTTGTTCCTGTTCCTTCACCCACCTCCTGTCCTCCTGTTTCTTCTTTCTGGTGTGGCCCCGCTAAAATATCTTTGGGATAATCCACCTATAAAAATAATAATAATAAGCAGATATCAAATATAATGAAACAACATTGTTTCTATTGTGGTGGGATGGCTCTAACTCTGGGACTATGTGTAATAACATCGATGGAGAACGTTTTAGTTTGTAGGCTAATAGTGCAAAAGGTAGAGAAGACGTTATTTTATTCATTGCTTAAGAATTACGGTTTGTTCTCACCAAGCGCGAAGCGAACCTTTTGCAGGGCTCCATTACAAATAAAGTTAATGCAAAGAGGCGAATAGATGCAAATTTGGGGCATCTATTTATTTTTGCATTTATTTCTTTTTTATTTTAAAATGCATTTATTTATGTATTTATGCATGATTTTCCCTTTGCATTTCACCCCTTATTCCCCCAAACATATTCATTTCTGTATTCTTTTCTTTATACATTCCTAAACAAATCCCTTTTTACATTTTTTAATGCAATAAATAAAAAATAAATGCATAAATAATTACCACGTCTCTAGATGACGTCATGTTGAGTGTTGATGGAGCAGCTGCATCGCCTGTCTCTGATCCATCCAGACTCCATTCAGAAAACAAGCATTTTAAAAGTTGTCTGCTTGTTGTCATGGTAACAGACCTGACAAAGCACGAGTTCAGACTTTTTACTAATCAGCATCATTATGTAGTTAATTCAGCATCATTTTGATCTGGTTATTGATATTAAATCACAGCACCATGTGATTATTTTGGGTTAATTACAGAATACAGCTCGCCGCCAGGTGACGTTATAAACCCAGACATGACGGCGTTTGGTTTTCTGACATATCTGGGACTTCACCAACATGTAATTATTATTTCTTCCATGGTTGATGGCGGAAACAACAGTTGTTGGTATCTATGGAGACGAGCTCCTCCTCGTCTCCGGCGCGTCTCGAGCGAATGAACACAGATGATACCGGCGGTTTAACTCGTGAAGCGACTTGGTGTGAACACGTCAGGATATACAGCAAACAAAATGAAATGTTATGAGAGCGTTCTGGTAGGAAATGGACACGATGAGTACAAGTAATCAAATCTTTGAACAGCCAAATAAGTTCCAACCATCCCTCCAGACATCCAGCCACTTAATCATAATAAAAGAAGAATGCACTAAATGAAGTAGCGAGTGGTCCCTTTGACGTTCATCATGGCTGGTGTCTGTTAAATTGACTGAATCCATAAAGTGGAGGAGACATGAATGAACCTCCTGTGAGTTCTGAGACTACTGCTGTTAATCTCGTTTCATGGAGCTGTGCGTCTCACTGCACCAGCGTTTCTTCTAGCGCTGACAGAAAACCAGAAACCTTCTCTTGTCCTAGTTAGTAGAGAGGGTTCTTCTTCTTCTCTCATTCCTGTGCTTGTAATATTGTGGTGCTTTAATTCAGGTGGAGCTTCTCTGAGAAACTAACCCGCTTATGTTGTTGGTGCTGCTGGAAATACTGTAATTACCAGTTTGCTGACTGTGATGTGGCTTTAATAATCAATATCTGAAGACTTTTATCGACATCTCTGCCTGCTGAGCTTTCGCTTCTCTGTTTGCTGCTGCAGCTCACAACATCCTTATAACTAGAAGTCTTTGTTACAGTGTCCGTTATATTATTCAGAAGCATAACTTAAAGGCAGACGTAGTTCTGAGGGCAACAGAGGTGTCAGGGCATGATTTTGCAATTTGATTTAATTTACATTACTCATCTTTTTGGGGGGAAAATAAATCAATTAATTTGCCTCCTTGTTGAAAAGGTGATGGTAGATTAATGCTCATATGATCTCACTTTATGAAAGACTGAATACGCTGAACGCTTTGGGTTCCTCATGTAAAATATCAGAAGCTTTGTCAGAGGGGCGACCCACAGACTTTGGCTTCATCCACAATAATATGCTTTTGTTTTAAAACAGCGTTTTATTTTTATTTTAACAGATATTGATCAGAAACCCTCACAGGTACTGCATCTAGCATAAAACAATCAGCTCCAATCAGAACAGGTCAAACTGCAGCCCAACAGGCAGCAACAGCTGTCAGGGTGTCAGTGAGCTGACTGGACTATGACTGACCCAAACTGCATGTGATGATCATAAAGTGGGCATGTCTGTAAAGAGGAGACTCGTGGGTACCCAGAGAACCCATTTACATTCACTGATCTAGAGGTCAGAGGTCAAGGGACCCCTTTGAGAATGGACATGACAGTTTTTCACCGACAGCATTTAGTGTTTGGAGCGTTATTTAACCTCTTCATGACGAGCTAGTCTGACCTGGGTGGTACCGATGGATTCATCTGGTTTTATAGTTTACTATGAAACCAGGATCGGACTTTCCTTCTGCCTTTTTTCTGACATTTCTTGGGACATTTTTCTGACTTTTTATTTACGTTTTTCTGACAATTTTTAGACATTGTTTTCGGACATTTTTCAGACTCTTTTCAAACTTAGGTTTTTATAGTTTCATATGATGCCAGTATCTTCACTCTATCTTTAAAACTGAGCCGCTACAAACTAAAAATCACAAGTTGTGTTAATAATGTGTTACAGAAATTAGTGGCGTTAAAACAAATTTGCGTTAAGGAGTTTTTATCGCGTTGACTTTGACAGCTCTAGTTGAAATGAACCGCTGGTGGTCGAGGCTGATGGCATTTGTTTTATCACGGAAATGGTTCACATGATGACGGATCAGAGAAGGACACGTCATGACTGATAAAACAGAAGGTGTACATGGTGTCTGCGTCGCCGGTGGAAAACGCCGGAGTAGTGTGGACGCTAGGCATAAAGTTGTAAAACGTATTAGTGTGGATGTAGCTGATCTGAGCCAGTCCTGCTACATGCTCTACATTCTATTCAGTACTGTTATGTGATGATATATGCATAGTTAGAATAGAGCCCGTCTCTGCTGAACCCACACTGACCGCTGTTTAACCCACTGAACTCCTCTTCTTCTGCCCCACCCTTTGCTTTCCCTCCCTACACATCAAAATCAGCCTGTTGTCACAAAACAGATGGGAACATCATTTGTTCAGCCTAATCAATCAATCTGGCACTGCCCTGCTTACATCCTATGCTGCTAAATGAAAATCAAGATTAAAAGCACTGCAAGAACCTCCCCTCCCCCCAGACCTGTGTTTCTCTAAACACCTGTCTGGTCCTCCTGTTGAAGGAGCTGGTGAAACGTTCAGCCTCTCCTTCCTCCCACAGACACCCATGCTCCTCGTCTCCTACGTGTCTGATTGCTGTTTTCCTTTGCTGTGTAAATTAGATGTGCATGGCTCTGACCAGAATGTTGCTTTTCAAGTGTTTCTCAGGACCACAAACTTCATGCAAACATACATATACTGTACATCAGACCGGCAGTACGTCACCCAGAGTCTCATGGCCACGCCCCCAATCCCGTGTCCCTCATAGACAGTAACAGAGTAAACAGAAGAAGTTGAAACACATCTCCAAGCTTCTACTTTGTCTCCTTTTGGGGGAAAGAAATGTCCGAAATAAGTCAAGAAATGTCCAAAAAAAAATTCAGAAGAAATGTCCTAAAAAAGTCTGAAAAATATCTGAAAAAAGTCAGAAGAAAACTCTGAAAAAATTGTTAAATATATCCAAAAAAAGGTCAACAATTTAAGTAAAAAGAAAGTATGAAAAATGTCCAAAAGATATCCGAAAAAAGGTCCAAAAAATGTTCGAAAAATGAATCGAAAATTTCCGAAAAAAATCTGACAAATGTCCTCAAAAGTCACAAAAATTTCAGAAAAAATACAAAAAAAGTCAGAAAAAAGTCTGAAAGATATTTGAAAAAGGTCCAAAAAGTTTTCGAAATGTTTTTGAAAAAAATTCCAAAAATTTCCAAAAAAAAAGCCCTGAAGAAATGTCCTAAAAAAGTCTGAAAAAATCTGAAAAAAAGTCAGAAGAAAACTTTGAAAAATGTATTAAATATATCCAAAAACGGTCAACAATTTAAAAAAAGAAAGTATGAAAAATGTCCGAAAGATATCCAAAAAAAAGGTCAAAAAAATGACCAAAAATATCCAACAAATTAGACAGATTAGTAAGTAAGTAAATAGTAATAATAGCTTATAACATAACAATAGAAGCATATACAATAAAGAAAGTCTTGATGAAAATGAACAGCTGTTGTGTAGCGGGTTAACGAGGCGTTCTCTCTGACATCTGAGGCTCAAACCGTACGTGAATATTCACCGTCAGAGTGCTGAACGGCTAAATGCTGCTGCTGACGGCTAACGTTATCTTGAGTAATACAGTCTCACATTAACGTTACAGCAGCATCAGACTAAATCTCAGCCTACAGATCAAACAGTTGGTTCAGGCAAGATCACTAAATAGCGTGTATGAAACAAACGAGATGAATGCATTCAAACTTGTTCAAATTACAATCAAACACGTCAGATTACATCGAAGTCCAAGAGACATCTTTGATTTCTCTATCCCCAAAAGAGGGCGTGGCCAAGTTCCCGTATGTGCCGGTCCGATGTGTCTACAGTTTAAGTAACTTTCTCTTTCTCCAGCCTTCATCCTCTCAGTCTTTCTCCCGCCTGTCTCTGTTGTTGCGTTCACTGTTGGACGAAACTGTTTTCTATGTTACGAAGTTCATTAGTGGTGTTGAAAGTGCCTCATCCCCCTCTTCATCAAAACCACCACCACACTTATCTCCTCTCCATCAGTGTCTTCTTTCACTCTGCCATCATTCTGTCCTCCCCATGTTACACCCCCTCCCATCCATAAATATACATCCTCAATCCAACCCAACACCCCCCCCCCTCCCTGTGGCACAAAACTGATTGAGGATGACTGGTTCTTTCCTGGCTGCTCCGATCCAGCACTGGCCACTCGGCAGCAGGAGTTGGAGGAGGAGCTGACTCAGGCTCGGGGGCTCGGCCCGCACCGGGCCAAGAAGCTGGCGGCTCCGGCCCAACGGAGCCTGCAGGTAGGCGGACAGGCCGACGTTACTGTGGTTGTGCCGGCATTACTTTCACACATGTTGTTAAATGCTTAAACATGCTGGGATGTTTAATCGCACATTTTTTTATCCGTTCAAAATGTACCTTAAAGGGACTATTTGTAACTTTCAGAAGTGCTTGTTAACAGCGACACCTGTGGCCGTGAAATCAACGAAAGTCAGCGTCGGGCTCGCGCTCGCTCGCTCTAAATAGACCTGAACGAGCATCGCTCAACACAGTGAGGAGACACACGTCAGCTAAAAGCACAACATCACTCTAGAGTTCAGCTGCTTGGCAGTAATGTTAGCTGACCAGACCAAGGTCTCTCCATCAATCAATGCTGATCTTAGTGTTGCCTTTTCCCGCCTCAGTGCAGGCTGATGCAGCGGGGCTCTGCAGCGTGTCTCCCTGCTCTCTCCGCCCGCAGCCGGAGAGAGCAGGGAGACACCGGCGCCCGGTAGGTAATGAGAAGACAACGTTTCTCTCTGCAGAGCTCCGTCACTTCACAAGACACGGGAAACCTCTGCTGGTCTGGAGGAGCTGCAGCAGTTATTTCTGACCAAACGTCCACTGAACATTCACTAGATATTCTCAGAGCTACACTAACTCTTCTGCAGTGTGGAGTGAGCGCGCGTTCACGTCTAGAGGTGGAGCGAGCTGAGCGAGAACGCGCGCACGCTGTTTGAGTGAAGGCAAGCAGGCAGAGGATACGAGGCAGCAGCTACGCGCATACGCGAGCGCGCATGTGTCCCGACCCGCCACATTTATACGCTTACAAAGTTACAAACAGTCCCTTTAAAGGGAGATTTGCTGCATGTAAACGGGAATATTAGTGGAATATTCATTAATTAGCCATGTAAACAGCTTGGTAGGAATATTGGGGTTGTTTTTTGGATTAAGGTCAAAAAAGGGACTATTCTGTGCATGTAAACGTAGTTTGTAGTTTGTAACTGGGCGTTGTTTGTAACTTCCAGGAGGACTTTGAGTTCGACGGTCAGGCGTCGTTCCAGGACCCGCGGAGCGCCTCCGAGAGCACGACCCCGATGGAGGGAGAGAACATGGGAGGTTGGTGGCCCGAGTACAGTACTCCCGACACAGGTGTGAGACCCGCTGGACAGTTTACACCGGCATGCACACGTTCATCACGTTGGGAAGTTGTGTTTGGGTTGATATTCTGTTTTGTTTTTTTCACCATATAACACTCCAAACGTGGTTCTTTGTTTTTCATCTAACCCGCCAACAGTTTGGGTTTGTCTCTTTATTGGGATTAGCTTGGTTCAGCTGGTGGACTCAGTCCCACTGCAGCAAGCTGAATTAAAGCTCACATTTATTAAAAGCAACTCTGGGATATATTCTATATATATATATATATATTGGTGTTATAACCCTCAGAGTGAGACGCTCATTCATCGGTTTGTGTTTTCCTTTGGACACGTGCATGCTGGTTGAGCTGGCTAGTGTTTGTTGGGTTAGGTCGTCTGAATGCTCTGAATGAGTTCTTGTGAGATCATATAAATGTTCAGTAGGTGAAGATCCTCCATCGTCTGTGGTGAGTTTGATTTATTTTATTGTTTGCATGTTTCTGCTCTTTATTTTCCTCATTTCCTCTCATCCTGTCTTCTTGTCTTTTTAATCTGCTGCTTGTCATGAAACCAAAAAATACATCAGCTGTTATCGAAATGAAATATGAATAAAGGCAACACTTTATAATAACCCTCATTTATAAATGATAGTTAATCAAACTTAGTTAACAGTAATTCACTGTATTTAGATAGTTAATAGTTTGTTAATGGTTAATTGGTTGTTATTTGGTGTTTTACAAACAATTTCTTAAAGGTTTATAAATCATTTGGTAATCACTAACAAATACTATATATAGTATATAAAATGATATAATGTGTGTAGCAATAAACTGATAATAAATAGTTTACTAACGTAATCAGAATGTAATTGTTAATGTCTCTTATAGATAATATAATAATATATAATATAGCAACCTATAATAATATTATATATAATAAATAAATAATAAAAATAATATATATAATAATATGTAAAATATAAATATAATATTAAATAATATATCATATTAAATAATGTATAATATAATAATAATATATTATGTATATAATAAATAATTAAAATGATATATATATAATATATAAAATATAAATATAATATTGAATAATATATCATATTAAATAATATATTATATATATAATAAATAAATAATTAAAATAATATATATAATAATGTGTAAAATATAAATATAATATTAAATAATATATAATATAATAATAATTATATATTATATATATAATAAATTAATAATACAAATAATATATATAATAACTTAGAATATAATCATATAGAATAAACTAATTATTTCATATTACACAAACTAATGATATAAATGGTGGTAATGATTAGTAAGCATTAATAATTATCATTAAATTGTTAACAGTAAAATAACTATTAACTAAGTTTAATGAGCTGTCATTTATAAATGATGGTTTTTATAAAGTGTTGCCTAAATAAAAACTAAAAAGTGAATTATAAATGGAGAGTCATGTTTTGAATAGAAAACTAAAAGATGTATTTTGGTTGTTTGTGACTAAACTTTGAGCCCTGGTGTTGTATTTCACACTCTGTCTTTTAATGAATGAATCTATATCCTGATAATATCATTTTAATTAGCGTATATGCTCTAAACAGATGTAGTTTCTTCCATCCTGTGATCGTGACTTCCCACTGATTCACCTTTCCTGTAGATGAGATCCTCTTTTTTCCCTCAGATGTCCAGCAGGGCTGTCACAGCTTTACAAAGTGACATATAATTAGTTTAATTAAACGTGAAGGCAACCCGCGGAGAAGAACCAATGTAGATGTGGGGCCCGACCATGTAAAGGGGCCCGACTATGTAAAGGGGCCCGACCGTGTAAAGGGGCCCGACCGTGTAAAGGGGCCCGACCGTGTCAAGGGGCCCAACCGTGTGAAGGGGCCCGACCGTGTGAAGTGGCCCACGAGGCTCCAGGTGGAAAACAATACAAATCTAATTCTCAGGGAGAAGAGAAAGAAAGCGGGCGCGCAACAGGATGCTCCATGAGTATAGACACGACGGCGTTTACAGCCGTGTGCGTCTGAGCTCAGCCGGTCAAATTCACGGAACACGTCGTGGAAAGAATCAAACATAACGGGCTTTCTTTTGACGCGGCGTCGGTTGTCGTGTACTACGACACCCTACACCAGATAAAACCATCGACTGTCGCACACGACGCCCATTTATCGTTCGGGCTGATATTGTGTAGTCTGAACAACCGGAAGGCGCCAATTCGTTTCTATTTAGCGCCACCTATGGCGATAAGTTCTTGGATCTCATTTCCTGTTTGTGCGCTGCTTGTTATAGTGATTTTTTTTCCTGGCAATGTCGCCACAGAGACCCAGTTTGTAATACCGCAGATGCTTCTACTTCCAGACGGTTTGCGGTCCGTTGTGGAGGAACTGGAGCTGGAACGGAACCAGCTGCAGGAGCAGATCCTGAGCCTGGAGGAGCGCTGTCAAGATCTGGAGGACCGGCTGCAACTGCAGGCCCGCATAGAGGCCTTACAGGTAACCTCACTGGACCCAGCATCACACGTCATCGAGGGTTAAATCAAACTTGTTAAACATCGTCTCACTGTGAACTGTAACCTCATTTCTTACTAACGGAGGAAACCATGAGTGAATTGCATGAGGACTAGGATTCTGTAACAAACACACCTTCTAACACAGGTGACGTTTGATGTAGATGAAGATGAGCAGCCATTTTGGGTCTCTCAGGTGTGTTGGGTCTCTCATGTATGTGTGTGTGTGTGTGTGTGCGTGCGGTGGCGGCTAACAGTGTGGTGTGCTTGTTTAATCTCGGACACGTCCTGATATTCAGATCATATTGAAAGCGTTAAACGTTCTGTCGCAGACTCACTGGGTGTCGGAGATCACACGTCACTGCTTAAAGGGGACAGATGTTGAAGTGGGAGGTTCTTCTCCACAGTCAGTGTTCCACCTGCAGCAGACGGAGTTAGGAGAAGCAGACAGGAGGAGCAGCACGGGAGCCACCAGACTCCATTCACAGAAACACTCACTCTACCTCTGAGAACACAGGAGTTACCGGTCTACCGCTGCACCAATAGGTTGGGATAGGAGGAGGTAGAGGAGGAGGAGGAGAAAGAGG
>CAKAOH010004261.1:1068-32479 GCA_916701665.1 Sebastiscus tertius
TCCATCCATCCATGGGTGATGGTGGGCGTCCCTGTTTTCATTTTGAGAAATGCACTTGATAAAAACACACACACACACACACACACACACACACACACACACAAACACACACAGGGTCGTGTTTTCATGACTTTTGAGGACATTACATTGACGTACATTCATTTCCTGGACACTCTAACTCTAACTGCTACTTGCCTGATCCCAGGCCTTACCCCTAACCTTAAGTTATTTTTATAAAACCTGACAGTAGTGCATGAGACAGGTAATCTGAAAAAGCCATGTGCCTCTGTGTCCTCCGGTGCGCCTAATGGCATCTGCAAGATTTCACAGACCGGAGGAAAACAACCAATCAGAGCCGAGCGGGAGCCTTGCCGTCTCTGAGCAGCTGTCAATCACTCAAGTGGTCAAACTAGGCAGCGCTGATCAAATATGAATCAATATTCTGTTCCTGTAATGGGTATTTCTCACCTCAAATGTTTTCAGAAACATCTTTTAGTGTACTGTTTAGCTGTAAGATGAGAAAGTTTGTCACCCGGCTGCCATGTTCAGAACAGTTGAGGAAATACAAAGCACCGCCCACCAGCCAGAGCACAGCCAATAGGAAGGCTCTCTCTCTCTGAAATTACATCTGATTGGCCAAAGTGTCCCGTCACAGGCTTTTTAAAGCCTGAAAACAGAGCCATGAGGAGGTGCAGAAGTCTAGTTTTCTCTAAGGACACTTGAATTACCATATGCTGAAAGGTTATGTTGGAATTTTTGCCCAATGATGCCAGAAATATACTGCCTACCCCCCGCTTTAACCTAAACCTAACCTTACCCTAACCCTAAACCAAGTCCTCACCCTAAAATATAATGATTTACGTTATAGGGACGTGCATTTTGTCCCCATTTGGAAGGCGAGTCCCCACAATGTGACTGTGTAAACCGCTTTATGTCCCCACAACATGGGTAATACACAGAGGGGGAGAGAGAGGGGGTGTTGTGAATGTCCTTCCAATTCAATTACTGTAATACGCTCACACTTCCAGCTCACATATTAGTTCAAAAACAGGTGTGGATTGGTGATGACGGTAAGGCATGACTAGCAGTGGTTTATGGCAGATGCCCCCTCAAGTAGCCAGCCGGCCGGACCAAAGAGGATATAGGGGGGAAACAGCTGGCTCGGGGCCCTGAATAACCACTGACCCCAGATCAGGCAGGTGCACACAGCCACCTGTGTCACAAGGCTCCAGACTTCTTGGGGGTGGTTTACAGTAAACCCTCAATAATCTGACTGAAGTCCTTCTGAATGCTTCCATTAAGTGAAAAGTGTAATTAAAGAGTCCTATCCCAAATATAAGCAAGTATACTTATAAGTTCCCCAATAAATGTCCCATGAAGTGTGGAATTATGACACTTCTCAAGCACAGATCATGGTGTGGTGAAGATATATGATCTGTGATGGTAATTTATTGTCTGGGAAATATTAGTGCTTCTACAGAAATAGCTGCTGTAACAGAATCCTTTAACCAGGGAGGGGGGCGAGCTGTAAAACACTAAAGACAAGGGAATCTGTCAATTATAGCACTTCAGAGTTATGAATGTCTATGCAAGCATTTGGACTTACAGAATAGAGGCAGCGCATGTCAACACTGCTGTCCACCAGAGTTACAGAACAAGAATGAACTCGGATGCAACAAGTTGTAAATGTTTGAAGCTCACTGATGTTTGTTCCCTAATTTCCTCCTGATTTAGAGTGACCCTACAGCAAAACACCAAGATCTAAACCAGACAGGCAAAAACTAAGGTTTCAACTTTAACATATAGCTCTATATATACATTGTAAAGCTTGATTTATGCCTCGTGGTACCACTGAACAGCATCTGATCAGCAAGCGATGGGCCTTGAGGAGCAGCTCTGAAGTCGTCCTCCTGCTGGAAAAATGGTGAACTTTACCATTTTAAAGGGGAACACCAACTAAATTAAGAATTCTAATATGTTATTTCCATGGCCGAGGAAAATTCAATCAATATCTGTGAACATGAGCTGCTCTCTCTCAAAGCCAGAAACCAGAGAAGTAAGTCTCAAACTTGTGATGTCATAGGGTATAAAGTCTGGAGTTGCTCCATAGACAATGAATGGGAGACTGATTTTATGGACACACACAATGTTTGTTTTCTTTTTTTATACCCAAATGAGTTTTATTCTATTGTAGTGTTGTCAGAAAATGTTCCCATATACTCAGATCATTCCCCTCGGTGCTCTCAGTATCATCTAGAACATCGTTCCCCATTCATTATCTATGGAGCAGTTCCTCACTTTATACCCTATGACATCACAAGTTTGAGTTTTAGCACTCTGGTTTTTGGATCTGGGAGAGAGTTGTTCATGTTTACTAATATTTTTTGGACTGTCTTAGATCATAGGAATAACATCTATGAATTATGAAAATGGCCGTAGTTCCCCTTTAAAGGCAAACAACGCTGCTCTACAGCAGCCTCATGGGATGCTCCGCCGCCATTTTTATTTTTTCCAATCACTGCAAAGTTTTAATAAAAAATTAACCTTCTTGCTAGAACCAAGGTGATACTAGTCAGGAAATATTAAAGCCGACAGTTCCAAATGCTTTATGATGATGAATGTTTTATTAATGCTCATCTTTATTTAATAAGTTGTTATCTTCAGGAAACGAGTGAGGTGTAAATCACAGGTTAACTGAGGACTTCTCTTGAGAGCAATAACTTTTGTGTTCAGGTTGTTGATTCACACAGAATTTACCAATATATCTGCATATAATTTATGCTGCATACTCATTATTCTCTGACAAATGGATAACAAACAGGGAATCGTACTCCGTACAGTATACAAGCCAACTGAGATCCAAATTCCAAAGCAACAATACGCCCCCGCAGAGGTCACAGAAAGTGAGAGCATCAGCAGCACATGCTACATACGTCATGTGTCCTAATAAATCTCGCTGGCATTTATTGCCAGCCGTAGAAGAAGGGACTCGAATGGATTGATCATCCCGCTCCATGAGGGGCCAGCTGTTAGGCGAGTGGTTCCTTGTGGGCCAGTAGAACTTTACCCGGAGGGTCTCAGTGTGCTGACAGACGAGGAGATTAACACGAGAGCAGTCAGGTGGTAATCCCGCAGGACATTTGGAGATGCTGATGAGTCGATCTGCTGAAGAACCAGCAGAAGGACGAATCAGATAATTTCGTCCCATCATGCACTCAGATGGGAAAGGCCACGGTTCGCCAGCGTGGACCACAAAGATCCTTCGCTGTCAGACGTGAGACTTCTCAAGTTCAGTTGAGCTGTCAGCAGCTGTCTTGAAACAGACACCTCAGCAGGAGGGCTGGAGACCCTATCCTTTCTAAAACAGGCAAGAGGGTACTTGGAGGACATTAAGAATTGGGACACGACATAGCAGACCTGTACCTAGTGTGAAGTAAGGAGTTTTTCACCAACGAACAACTATAAGGTCCGAGTTTGAAGGCAGTTTGAGGCATCGGTAGATGTTTTGAAGACATTGGGCGCTCCCTTGCCCCAATAAACCCCACAGGCAGCTGGAGGGTAGTCATCCACTGTGACATCATTGGCTAGAGGACTATACGTGACCCCGGACGCAGCGCTCGGAGGAAACAACCTCGAGCAAAAGGCACCCAATCAACCAGCAAGATAGCTACAGGCTGTCCAACTGCATGGAAAACAACTCTCACAGAATGCTGCAGAAATATGAGTTTTTCTTGGAGTGTAGACTGAATAAATGTTCCTCAGCCTGGGCACATATTCATCAGACTTCTAAGAATTACACGTAAGAGTGCCAGTAAAAAAAAGTTCTTCGCTGAGTGTAAAAAATTAGAACACAAACATTTATTAGTACACTTTCTCCTTCTTACAGCTTAGTCTAACACTCAAGTGATCATATGACTAATTACATGCATATTCTGAGCAGGAATAGCCAATCAGGGACAATGATTCACCTAAAGCTGCCATATTGTTCATTATTTTAGGGAAAATCCTTATATATGATATTGTTTTTTTGCAAAAATGTATGATTTTAATTTTTGAAAAAGTTCTTTGCATTAGTGTGAGCTCTTTGATATTTCCAGTAGGAACAAACATGTGAAATTAGCAGCAATCTAAGATTACATATCAATGCTTAAATAGTTATGAAATAATAGGAAATTGGCTGAAATTGAAACAAAAGAAAATTAAACTGGAGCAGTGAAGAGATTCTTCTTCTGGTCGATGACGTGCATCAGAAGATCATATGATAATTTGAATTAAGAACCACATTGACAAGTGCAGACAATGAAGAATGCATGGACAGTAACTGCAAGTTTTATTGGTGTAGTTTGTACCCCTAATAAAAGGTGAAAAAAGGCAGAAAAAGTGGTATAACATGCTATCAAATGTTGCATATTATTCATCGGCAATAATATTTTGTAGCGCCACTCCAGAGCATGTCTCAGAAGATGGGTGCTCACATGTCTCTACTGACGACATCTAGGCTCTACTGTTAACCAGGTTAAAGGGGACATTTCATGCTCATTTTCAGGTTCATACTTGTATTATAGATTTCTACTAGAACATGTTTACATGCCTTAATGTTACAAAAAAAACATTATTTTTCTCATTCTGTCCGTCTAAACATACCTGTATTCACCCTCTGTCTGAAACGCTCCGTTTTATCGCCTGTCTCTTTAAGACCCCCTCCTGAAAAATCCCAGTCTGTTCTGATTGGCTTGCAAGAAAAATATGGTGCACCTTTGCAACGTTAGTTCTCAAGCTGTGGGTGATATATTCTAATGAGCATGCCTGTGACATAGGAAGGGGAACCAAATCTGAACGGCTTGTTGGATCACATGTTTTCTGATCTAGACAGCCCACAAAAAAACTGACTGGGTTGTTTTATTTCACAGTTTGTGGGTTGGTAGACACTCCAGATACCCAAATGTGTGTGCAAAAGCACTGAAATAGTGAGTTTTTCATGATATGTCCCCTTTAAGAGGTTTTGATTTAAATATGACTACCTGATTAAATAAAGTCACTTAAGTACCATGCAGTATGCCTGCATTATGTTTTCAAAATAATTACCAAGATCCTTTTTGGGCATGTTGGAGTCGATGTTCTAGTGTGAAGACAGTTCACATTGACCTGTCACCATCAAACAGCAAAACATGATGTATGATCATAGTGCTGCTGAAGAACAAATAAAGCCACAGTGTCTTTTAAAAGTGTATATAAACCCCGAGAGTGCAGCCGCTTCTTTAATGCTGAGGCAAGGCCACATCTTTATCGCTCTCGCTCACTGAGACCCTGGCAGATATTGTCCAACTACCTTATCTCAACTCAGAAAGTGACAGCTATTCCATCTGCCACATATTTCATTTGTTGCTGCTTTCAGCGAAATGGATTCACTTTCATCCTCATAAGTTCCATCTCTGAAGGACATGGTCACATTTCAGCGAGACATTTACAGAAAATATTTGGTAGATGTTGGAAAAATACACCATCGTGGGCTATATTATAAATTGTTACCAAACAGGGTGTGGGAGGAGAAAAATGTGAATTCAATAGGGTCAATCGATTAAAATATTTAATCAGAATTAATCGCATGATTGTCCATAGTTTATCGCAAATGTATCTGCTCAAAATGTACCTTTAAGGGAGTATTTAATACTCTTATCAACATGGAAGTGGGAAAATATGCTGCTTTATACAAATGTATGTATAGATTTATTATTGGAAATCAATTAACAACACTGTACAATGACAAATATTATCCAGAAACCCTCACAGGTACTACATTTAGCATAAAAAATATGCTCAAATCATTACATGTCAAACTCGAGCCTCACAGCCAATAACAGCTGTCAGTGTGTTCCTCACCAAAATTTCACATTAAGTTTGGAGCTATATTTAGCTAGCTTTAAAACTGAGCCTGCAACAACCTAAAAATCACAACTTGCGTTAAAGAAATTAGTGACGTGAACATAAATTTGCGTTAACGCTTTAACTTTGACGGCCCTAGAATGTAATCATTACACTTTTTCAGTGTCAGACTAAAAAAAACTCAGCCTGAGTCCATATTGTGATACAGAAAATGAGTTTTATTCTCATGTTAATGTCTCAACATACAAATCACATTCTTTTTAATAAAAGAAAAGTTCAATCAGTACCTGGCATCTACACTCTTTCTAAAGATACAACCATTTCACGCTGTATCCCGCTCTCGCTCTCTCTCTCTCTCTTTTTAACATTTGCTATCTACTCAGAAAAATAGTAACATTACAGTTTGCTTCTGCTTACTCTTTTAGCCCAATAGTCAAACTCGTGGACCAATTTTCCTTTGAAAAACTGTGCAAGAATAGATCCCTTTTTAATAATTCAAATAAGAGGTGATCCTTTTTCTTCTAATTAAGAATAAAAAAGGCCATCAATGAAATGTAAGGAACTGATGCGAGAGATAAAAAGTTGAATTAGTTACAGTAGAAATTATAGTACCTAGTCGTAGTCTACTGGAAACCTAGGAACAGTTACATGTTTAAGGTTAACAGGTAAACAAGTGCAAAACAGAAGTAAAAAGGATAAAGTTGCCTTAGTGGATTTTGGCACAATAATATACAGGATGTGGTTTCGAGGAAGGGCAGAATATTTTTTTTTTTTCAATATTTTTTGCCTCCGGAATAAAAAATACAATTAAATAACAATGAAAAGTCACTAACATTTAAACAGATCAGAGAAAAATCCTTTAAGATAATACCCTGCAAATTTTGCTTCATAGTGTCTCTTTTAATGAGTACATTGATAAGTGACTGACAACCAACCACAAAAAAATAAATTCTTTAAAAAAAAACATGCTAATACCTGCTAAGACATGACTTGACCGCCAGACGTTCCTAGGCGTATGACCTAGTAAAAATACATGTAATATATATTTATATATATTTGTTTCTTTTTTGTTTTCAGATGTATCTGCATATTGTATATGTTATACTCTATATTGTTGTTAAATATATGTTAAAGAGATAGAATGATAGTTACACAGTGGTCTGTCTAGCCCTGGAGTGCATTCTGAGGAGTTAACCCGTTGGCCGCCGCTTCGGCCTACCCTCAAAACCTCACCATTGTCATGCGCTCTACACTGTACTGGTCTCAAATCAGCCCCAAAATCATCTAGTCCATGATGATGGGCAAAATGATGCTTTGGATCTTGGAGAGAAATCCTCTTAAAGGTCTTATTGATAACATTTGTACGTCAAGGAATATTAAAAAAATTATAATAACACATCCACAGAGCTTTTAGAAAGGTGCCAAATAAAAGTATGACTTAAAATTAGGATTGTGAATTAATCATCATTTAAAAAATTTTGGCGGGTCCAAAATCAGTTTTGTTTATCTCTGTGGAAAATATCTGAAGTTTGGTTGTCAGGCTATTAAATATATGTTACCAGTCGCTATAAGCCCCATAGATGTGGGTCAATACGGGCCTACTAGGCCTACTAGTGGGTTTTATCATCTATTCACATGGTAGATCACCGAAAGAAGGTATAAAAGAACACAACAGCGAACCTGTAATTATGACAGGAGCAGAAGTCGGGTGCAGTAGTAGAGACAGCATGAAACTCCATAAAGGGTGGAGGGAAGGGTGGAGGGAAGGGAAGATGGACGGGGTTTTCACCCAGGAGACCAGAGTTCGCATCCCATGTGAAACCAACAATGTGTAGTTATCTTTGTGTTCAAAGTTATTTTAATCCCAAACACAATGTTTTTCCCTAAATGTGACTGTTTTTTTTGCCTAAACCTAAAGACGTTGTAATTTTTTTACCTAAACCTAAAGAAGTTGTAGTTTTGTTGCCTAAACCCAAAGAAGCCTTTTTGTTTGTGTTCAAAAGGTAACGTTTCATTCAGTGTGTTAGAACGTGTTACTTTTAAGTTTCACTTTCACAACGTAGTAGCCGTAGTAGGTCCCTAACGACCCACATCTATGGTGCTTATAGTGACTGATAATGCCTATTTAATGATCAGTCGAATCGGGTGCCTAACGAGGCTTCTGAGCCAATAGTATAACAATGTTGGTATCACGTGGTATCTCTGTGACATCAGTCAGTGTGGAAAAAAATGTATAAATGGCTGAGATTGACTTCAGTGCCTGGCAACGACTTGTTGTGGAGTGAATGCAATGGAGCGGGGGGAAGGAGAATGTGACATCTAGTAGCTGAAGGTTATCAATGTTATCAATAGTACCTTTAAAACGTCCTGGCTACGTGACCAGGGGCTGGTTTCAGATCAGGGTTCTTCTCCGAAGGCACTTCCGAAAGGCCCATAAACTGTCCACACACCCAGCTACTATAGAAACACAATGCATAGAGCGAACATCGATGTGTTTTTGAGTTTTCATGGCCGTCACTGCTGGCAGTCAGGGGTTCAGTAAGCTACATACTTCAAGAGGTTTTGATGCGTTTGCACTTTTGTGATGAAACACCACGAGGAATGTGATGTCTAATCCTGGCATTCCATCTCTATAGCATCGTATTCATGCTAACAAACGGCCACGGTTCAGCTGAAACTGTCGTTACAATTGTGAGCGAAAGTCTCATTTTCTCTCTCTCTCTCTCTCTCTCTCTTTTGCACACTCGCACACAAACACTCAATTAGTTGTCAGTCGTTGTCAAACGGGTGCATAATTGTAGGGAAACCACAAATGTCGTTTGGTACACTGGAGGGTGAGGGGGTGGCTGAACTTCATTAGTGTTGAGGTTTGTGTACACAGGGGAGGGGGGGAGGGACACGCATTCAAGCAAATATCGAACACCAATAGTCAGACTCGTCTTTTTGACTGTAAACGGACGCTTATAATGCAGCATTACAAATACACCACCAGAAACCCTTAGAGACTGAACTTTTAACGTGGAGATCCAGTGCTACTAACCTGCTCCGGAGCACATCAGACATAATGGAGGCTCTGATTATAAAATCAAGACAAAAGACAAAATTATAAAATATCAATAATTTACATAACTAGCTCACTGTAGTGTACCTATTGGTGTAGTGTGAAGGGGTTAATTAGTGTCTGGGGAATGGAGATGAGAGCCGCAGCTCGCTGTAGTGGCAGCCGGTCTTCCTCTAGGGGCAGCCGAGGGGAGTCCACAGGACTTTACTTTGTTCTTGATCAACTATAGTCATGATCTGAGTGCAAATGTAGGGGAGGGCGCCGCCTTGGACGATACCTGAAAACACAGAGGGGAACATTTATCACAGTGTAAAGAAAAGTACTGACTGACACATAATGAGCATATTGCCTGTGGTCCATGCTGTTTCGATAGCATACAAACCTGTGAAGAACTTGCTGTACTCTTGCTCTATCTTCTGCGCACTTTCAAATTGCTCCTTGGAATGTTTTTGAGATACTTTGTCCCGCAGATAAACCGGATCTTTCTGCTCCCTGTGAAAATGAAAAAAAGTGAATAGTCATTCAGATCAGAGCATTTGAGGTGTGAATCCAACACTCATCTTCCTTATATTCCAATATTACCAATCTGCGGCCTGCAAGACTCACTTCAAGTTACAACCCCTGTTACAAGTTACGCCCCGTTCTTTCTTAAAGCCCTCTGAGGGCATTCTGGCTTTCATCAAAATGATTTATCACAACTTTAACTTTATACATTTTATAATATTTCTTTACTCTATGTACAGTGGTGGTAATTATTCATCAAATCATTATTTTTATAATTTTTTTTTACTCTATTTGCAGTGGTGGTAATGATTATTCAAATAATTATTTTTTATAATATTTTTTACTCTATGTGAGGTGGTAATAATTATTTTTCAAATAATTATTTTTTATAATTGTTTTTTACTCTATTTTCAGTGGTGGTAATTGCTCATCAAATCATTATTTTTATAATAATATTTTACTCTATTTATGTGCAATAGGCAAGCACCCTACTGGACTAT
Organism: Sebastiscus tertius; assembly: GCA_916701665.1. Classification (NCBI taxonomy): domain Eukaryota; kingdom Metazoa; phylum Chordata; class Actinopteri; order Perciformes; family Sebastidae; genus Sebastiscus; species Sebastiscus tertius. The sequence continues at coordinate 11,017 of CAKAOH010004261.1, forward strand.
GCACACACTGTAATGAACTGGAGACTGTCAAACATGTACTGATAGATGCAACAGGTATGATGATGAATGAATATTCAAGGTATGATGATGAATTAATATCAGGACTAATTGATAGAAAACACAATATTACATTGGGGAATCTGCTCGGAAAGACATCACGGAAAGCGTGCAATCTTGATTACTTGAGAGTAACAGGAATAATATAGAGAATTCAGTTTGTTTGTTTTTTTCCCACCAATCTACTGCTCCACACTCACACAGTGCAGTGGGTGGTGGTAAGACCATAAGATGGTTTGCCAACCGCCATCAAAGCTCAAAGGAGAGGTATGGTGGAATTAGAGTGCTTGCTAACTAACTAGCCAGCCGCTAAATGAGTAGAAATTTAACAACTTAATGCATCATCCTCACACTCGTCACGGCGTAAGGAAAGCACATTTCTCCAGATGAGTGACGACTTTGTCCGGCTCATTTTCTGGAACCAGTGTAGCATGAAAGCATGGTGGAATTAGCTAGCCGCAGCTGCAACTTCAAGTTACGCCCCCTTCACGTTATTATGCTCCTACTCTTGCAGTCCGCAGACAGACCCCACTCCAATATTTTGATTGTGTCTAATTAAGCTTTCAATCAATCAGATACTTAATTATAAAAAGTACATGCTCAATTTAGAATTCACCTGTTACTTATTTCGGCAGTGAGGGTCTTGGGAGAGAAATCTTTTCTGAAAATCAGTCACAAATTAGGCAAACTATGTCTATTTATTTACCAGGTGTTGAAGTATTTATTTGAAATATGTGACAACAATGTCTGATGAATCCTGGCTAAACATTTATAGCAATCAGCAAATACGAAGTGAAGAAGGGAGAGAGCACTTGCACTGAGAGACTTGATTTTGAAAAAGAAAGAACAGCTGTTTGGGATTAGGCAAGAGTTTGTGATTGGGATGGGGTGCTTTGACAGATGCGCCAAAGAGCTCCATGGTGGGATGGAGCGTGTGAAGGCTTATCCTGCTCCATCCATCCGTCCATCATCCGTGCACACAGACACACACACAGACACACAGACAGACAGACACACAGACAGAGACAGACAGACAGACAGACACACACACACACACACACACACACACACACACACACACACACACACACACACACACACACACACACACACACACACACACACACACACAGGGTGGGGATGCCACCGTACCAGGACAGTGTATGTGGTTCAAAAAAACGCTACTTACTTGATCTGCTTTGCGTTTTTGTAGCGGACGAAGACGACAATTGGATAAATGTGAACGCTGTGGAGCCTTTCGATGGCGTGCGGGGCAATGTCGAGCAAACAGTGACAGCCCTGTTTCCAAAAAAGAAGAAAAAACTAATTCAACACACTGTTTCATAAGGCTTGACATCAACTGACACGTGCTATTTATAGCAGGAATCTTGCTTTTCATTCATCGCTATCTTAAGATTAAAGCGCTCCGATAGTGATAGCTGATCTGGAGCAGAGATTAAAAAGACAAATTGAAGCCACTTTATCTTTCCTGATAAAATCTGATGAGAAAGAAAAAGCGCTAGCTAAAATACCTTATCTGTTATTTCCTTTATAGAAGCAACAGTGGTCACGTCAAAATGGCCACTCCTGCGCTTGTAGTCGATGAAGAGGCAGTCTTTGACGCCCCGCTCGATGGCTTGCTGGGATGCCTTCATCACCTCTGAAGACATGACAGAAAAAGAATGAGGGAGTAAAGAAAACTGCCGATAGGACAAAGCAGGGATATTCCTCACAGTTTTGGTTTAAACAAATCATATGATGCAAATTACATTTTTCCTAACTACTGTACAAACCAACCCTCCCATTTCTTCAACCCGAAAGTCTGACTTAAGGGGATAGTTTTGGGTGTTTTGGAGTGGGGTTATATGAGGTACTTATCCCTAGTCAGTGTATTACCTACAGTAGATGACGGTTGGCACGCCCCCAGTTTGGAGAAACAGACAGGAGTTACCGCACGGACTCATTACATTGCTTTGCTCCTGTGCGGAACCACCTGTCTGCTCCTCCATGCTGGAGGCGTGCCGACTGTCATCTACTGTAGGTAATACACTGACTATGGATAAGTACCTCATACAACCCCACTATTTGTTCCCAGCAAACATCTGGATCAGGTGAACTCACCCAGTACACATCTGCAGAACTTCCCGGGAGACTCTTTGACCAGCATCTCCTTGACGGCATCGGTGAGCGGCCCAAGGATGAGTACCGGTCGGGGAGAGGCGCACTCCACCTTCTGGACCCGCTGGTATGCCAGGCTCACACAGTCTGACACAAGGAACGCGCAGATCATTAAAATATCCTTTTTCGGCAAGGATCTACACGGTGCCATTTTGATGCTTCCTGTTATTTTTTATTCAAAAACATCTAAAAGTTTCTTCTCACCGTCGAGGAAGGGGATGGAGTCGGTGCTGATGGCGTCCAGAGCCACCATCTCTTTGCTGTCTTTGGAGCTGCTGCGTTTATGTTTCTGTTTCCTCCTGAAGAAGGATCTGCGGGCGGCTGCGGAGAGAGTCTTACTGGAGTCTTCCTTCATTTCGGTCACGCTGTGTCTGCGGTAAAACTCTTGGTCCATCCTACACCACAAACACACACACACAGAAACACAGATTTATTTGAGGAGGATCCACACATAAAAAGGCTGTGTGTACATAAGTGTAGAAAAGTAGGACTTGTGTTTTCTGTTTTAGTGACATTTAAGCCCAAATAGATTTCTAAAAACATAACATTTTCACTTGTGAGGATTGTTTTAAAGATATCAAGAGATCAATTGTAGCACTAAGGTTAGAGCAGAGGTTTAGGTTAAGCATGTAATTCTGAGAGTCATGGTTGGTTGGACAAAATAATTGGGGCTGCCAATCGATACAATATTTAATCACAATCAATCACACATTTTTTATCTGTTCAAAATGTACCTTAAAAGGGAGATTTTTCAAGTATTTAATACTCTTACCTACATGGAAGTGAGCAAATATGCTTGCTTTATGCAAATGTATCTATATATGTATTAATGGAAAGCAATTAACACAAAACATTAAATATTGTCCAGAAACCCTCACAGGTACTGCATTTAGCATAAAAAATATACTCAAATCATAACATGGCAAACTGCAGCCCAACAGGCAACAACAGCTGTCAGTGTGTCAGTGTGCTGACTTGACTATGACTTGCCCCAAACTGCATGTGATTATCATAAAGTGGGCATGTCTGTAAAGGGGAGACTCGTGGGTACCCATAGAACCCATTTTCATTCACATATCTTGAGGTCAGAGGTCAAGGGACCCCTTTGAAAATGGCCATGCCATTTCTTGCTCACTGGTTGGTACCAGTGGATTCATTAGGATTTCTAGTTTCATATGATACCAGTATCTTCACTCTATCTTTCTGAGTCCACTACAACCTAAAAATCGCAAGTTGCGTTAATGCATTAAAGAAATTAGTGGCGTTAAGACGAATTTGCGTTAACGCGTTATTATCCCGTCAACTTTGACAGCCCTAAAAATAATACATATTTATTGATTATAGCATTTGTTTAGAATGTATTGTTATTGGCTACTGGCCCTTTATGTTTTACTAGAAATTAACATCATAACATAACATAACATAAGTAACATCAATGTGTGTCTGCAGAGATGCACGATAAAAGGACACGACCTCGCCGTAAGTGCAAAAGGACAGTTCGAAACATATGGAAGGGAAGTGACATTACATATGATTCCTACATTGCAGCAGTATGGCACAGCTTGTTGTCACAGCTGTTACAACTCTCCTCTGGCTCAAAAATGTATGTGTGCGTGCGTGCATGTGTGTGTGTGCGTGTGTGTGTGTGTGTGTGTGTGTTAAGCGTGCATTGAGTTTCTCCACCCACATGTACTTGCTGGGGATCTGCCCCCTCTGGATCTGCTGTGCGTTCTCATCTAGCTGCCAGGCCATCCATGTCCCGAAGCTGCCCTTTGGTAAAGACTCGTCCACGTACAGGATGTCGTCCTTCTTGAAGCTGAGGTCCCCCTCGGCCTCCCCCGCCCGGTCGTAAAGTGCTCTGGTGAGAGAGAGAGAGAGAGAGAGAGACAAAGACAGATGAGGGGGGGTGTTATAGAGAGCAGGGCAGAGCGAGGGAGCAGAGGAGCATTAAGTTGATGAAGTGAGAGAGCAGGTGAGGTATCAGACAAGAGAGGTGTGAAGAGAACAAGATCAAGAAGGAGGGTGAGAAAAGAAGTGTAGAGAAAGTTTATCTATAGTATAGGTTTGCTTGCCTCTTGTTGGGAGCCTTGTAAGTCATCCCCAGGCAGCATATCTGTGACAGCCAGGCGGGCTCTAGTGTATTTACTGCGGATGACATCACAAGCCCACTTGCCTATATGACAAGTGACTGCGGCAGCTGAGGCGACGGACTCCCCAACAATAAAATCGTGACTATTACAGAGCTTCACTTTCCACTCATGTACAGTGCGTTTTCTAATGGCCTGGAAAACACTGAGCGACTAAAACGGATGAAGTGTTTGGGTCTGGTGTGCAGCGAGTAGATAGATTTAGATAACCTAAATTTGTGGTGTGATTAGCAGCGCTGCAGTCACACGGTGGATCTGGGACATAATTGGTTTAGATGAGAAAAGATTCCAGCTTTGTCCGAGGGGCGCTCCAGTGGTGGTTCTATATATAGCAGCGTGGATAGAGATGAGGCTGCTTGGGGGAAATAAGTGTGGTCCTTATACAGAGTGGTTATGCATAAACGCAACGACAACGATCTGTGTGCATGTGCGTATATCTGCACGTACCTAATATAAAAGCCATCTCCTGGAACATCTTTGAGCGTGCTGAAGTCATCTGGCCGATGCTGCACCTTGAACGTGACCGTCTCTGCGGGCTTCAGCATCTCGACGTACACCTCTTCCGCCGTCTTATTCTTCATATTCACCGAGTTGTACTGAAAGACAAGAGGCGATGAGAGTGGTAAAAAGGGAAACTTCACATGAAAAATAATAAAACAAACTTCAGGTTGAAGAGCAGAGTGTTTACACTCATCTGTTTATTCATTTGCCGCGCCTGTGACGGGTCCTCTAGTAAACAGCTACATTTCCCTCCAAGCTTTCAGCTGTATTAAAAGTGTCGCAGTATTGATTCGTGCCACGTATGGGAAGGGGGGGGGGCAAACAAGATGGGAGATTGAAGGACAGACTGAAAGCTGTGCGGCCCTGATGATAGAGCTGCGTGGCAATTCAGATAGCAGGCCCTTTGTGGCAGAGAGCTAAGTGGGAGCATGCCACGAATTATCTGTTATGAGTTTGCGGCGCTCTGGATGGATCGCCGGCGTGGAGCGAGCGAGAGAGAGAAGGCATACGAGGAGAAGATCAATGAGGAACAATGACGGGCGGGGGAAAAAAATAAATGCCAGCGCCTTCTGGCAGTGCTGGAGTCTAAAGTAACGGAAGCACACAAAGCTCTGCAACATCTTATTATAAGAGTTTAGCTTTGAGATCACTTCAAATTACTGATATTACACCTACAACTCTTTGCTGAAAATCCACATCAATTTTGTGAAATTGAATAAAACTCCCACTTAAAAAAAGATCTGTCTCTCCAGTTACACATCTGACTGAATAAAAATACTTCATGTACTCAAGTAATTGTAAATATGACAAACAAAAAATACATGAAACATCATGTTTTGCACAGTGCTGTATATTGGTAAGTTGCTGAGGTGCCACATTTTTTTCCACTGGAAGGGCACCCTAGAGGGCTCTTTTTCAAGCTTTCTCCACTGGAAGGGCACCCTAGGGGTCACTTTATCATGTTTTCTCTACTGGAAGGGCACCCTAGAGGGCACTTCATCATGTTTTTCCTACTGGAGGGGCACCCTAGAGGGCACTTTATCATATTTCTCTACTGGAAGGGCACCCTAGAGTGCATTTCATCATGTTTTCTCTACTGGAAGGGCACCCTAGAGTGCATTTCATCATGTTTTCTCCATTGGAAGGGCACCCTAGAGGGCACTTTATCATATTTCTCTACTGGAAGGGCAACCAGAAGGCACATTATCATGTTTTCTCTACTGGAAGGGCACCCTAGGGAGCACTTTATCAAGCTTTCTCCATTGGAAGGGCACCCTAGAGTGCATTTCATCATGTTTTCTCTACTGGAAGGGCACCCTAGGGAGCACTTTATCAAGCTTTCTCCATTGGAAGGACACCCTAGAGGGCTCTTTATCAAGCTTTCTCCACTGGAAGGGCACCCCAGGGGGAACTTTGTCATGTTTTCTCCACTGGAAGGGCACTTTGTCATGTTTTATCTACCATAGGGGCATCCAAGAGGGCACTCTTGCTGTGATTTATTCGAACATGGGGACACAAAGTCCACCAGTGTTACTTGCATCATGAAATTCCTAGGCAACAGGTTGTGTGTCTATGCATGTGTGTTTGAGTGAAAGCAGAGGTGCACGGGTCCACACCTCCTGAATGAGGTCCCCAGGAAGCAGTCCATCAGGGCCTCTGGCAGGACTGTCCTCATCCAGGCTCTCTATGTAGACGCCCCGTAGGTTGCCTCCGCAGAGAGTGACTCCCACCTCCACCCCAGGCCTGCGCACCGTCACAAGCCGCGGCTCGCCCGCCTTCCTGCTGCCCTCAGATGGCATTCTAGAGGACAACAAGTGGTCAGTTAGAGAGTTATGGAAGTGTGAGGATGTAGCATGGAGCAAGTATTTCTCTCACGCCCGACATATTATTATTATTATGGTGGGGTTGTTTTGTCCTTTTATTAATGTTTGTGTAGCGGTTTACCTGATGAAATTGTGGGGACTGGTAGTGGGTGTGGTCTGCTTGGAGGAAGGAGTGAGCGTGCCCTCGTCCTGTTCGCTGAGTGTGTCGATGGTGGAGTGATTGTCGGGGGTGGCGGCTCCGCTCCCCTGGGGAGTCAACTGAGTGCTGACTGGCTCCAGACGGGAGCTGCACCGATAGAAAAAAGGTCAAAAATAGGAACATTTTATAATGTAGAAGTCAAATAAAAATGACATGTGGCCATTACATGCATTGTCCACCAGAGAGCACTGACAGATTTATTTATTTTATACTGTAAAACGTCTATGTACATACTGTATTTTGGTCACAATAACCAAATAACAAAAGAAATTCTTAGCTTCTCAGTTCTCATATTATGTGTTTGAATATAAAGAAGAATATCAGCCAATATAAACTGACATTTTTTTATTCTCAAATATCAATATCTGACTCCAAATTCTAGTATCGGTCGGACTGCGTCGTGCATATTGTGAATATTTAAAGATGAACGACTACATAGTTAATTACATCTTTGTACTTGGCACCTGGGCGAACAACCGCTGTTTCAGAGATTCCTTTATGTTCATTCAGCTAAAAAAAAAAAAGTGTGAATGCATTGAAAATGTATCCTATGGCCTCACTGCAAAAAAAACAAACAAATGCATTTAGAGAACACCTGGCCGCATAAAACAATATAAATATCCTTGTCATTCTTAAACTGAAACGCTTACTGGAACTGATTCAAGAATCGGCCGAGCAGCGCACCTGGGGCTAACCCCGCACTGAACACCTACACACAACTCTACAAGAAACATCTTGTTACCTGGAGCGAGAGTGGTTGCCCAGCTGGTACATGTGTGGGTTGTACTGGGCCATAATGGTGATGGTGTCACACTGCTGGCCGATGATGAGGCGAGCTTGCTGCTCCGTGGCGTTCCGCAAGTTGATGCCATTATACTAATGAGGAAAGAACAGTGTGATTAGTGAGGGGTTTTAGGGGAGATGGGAGTTAGTAAAAGAACAGAGATATATGAACACAGCATGTGTTCAGTCTATTAAGGCTTTTAAGTCATTAGTAGGACTTGGTGGAGAAGATACCCATGAGAATTGGCAGGGGATTAGTTTTACACCCATTTATAAACTCTTAAAGAGAGTGCATACTCTATGTTCTGTAAAAAGGCCAGGCAGCCATTATTTGCTTTGTAATGTCTGTAGTACTACTTGCAATTCAGATGCAATTTTGCTTAGTTGTGGTTATTTCTGATTTTTTTTTATCTACATGATGCAGTCATTCACAACACATCATGATTATATTGAACAGAGTTACAGATCAAGAGGACGTCATCTTGCCACCACTGAGGTGAACATCTGCCTTCATTTAATCTCTTTGACTTTTAACTATTAACAAGGGGGAAAAATAATCAAGAGTCCTAATAATTTTTATCAATGCCTTATTTAAAAAGGTGCAGTGTGTAGGATCTGGCAACATCTAGTGGTGAGGTTGCAGATTGCAACCAACTTAAACTTCTCCCGTGTGCCAAGCGTGAAAGAGAACTATGGTGGCTGACACAAAAACGAAAAAAAACGTGAATGGCCCTATCTAGAGCCAGTGTTTGGTTTGTCCGTTCTGGGCTAATGTAGAAACATGGTGGCCGGCTCTGTGAAGAGGACCCGCTCCCTATGTAGATACTGTATAAGTGGCTCATTCTGAGGTAACAAAAACAAACTATTCTTGATTTTCAGGTGATTATACACTAAAGAAAACATACTTATCAATATTATATTCCATTTCTGCCAATACATCCCCCTAAATGTTAAACAAATATGTATAAAAAATAATATGTAATGAATTTACACTCTTTCATGTTCTTGGATCGTTGTAAAAATGTGAAAAGTGCACATACTGTAGTTCTAGACTTGGTCACTTAGATCATGGCTAGTTTATTTAAGGGGCAGTGACGGGCATTAGCGCTGCCAAAGGGTCCACTACCTCATGTGATAGTGAACCACATCAAAACTAGATAACCAGCAACTACTGTAAGTCTCAGCACAGTTTTGGTAGGATAAATTCACTTACTTCAAAAACATTCCTACTCATTTTTCTTTTAACTACTCAAACAGTGTAGCATCCACAAGAGCAGTACAGTATATGTCCTCTTGATGTGACACTGCAATTGAATTTCAGCTTGCGCATCCATTTAATATGAAGTGAAAACACCTTCGGCAAATGCAATTCAGCAAGTATTAAAATACTGGGAACTGTGACAACGCTAATGAATACAGTCTTCCAGGAAGTGAAGCCATACGGAATAAAATGTATGGAAGGCAGCAAAATGACTGATCCTTTGAAGCAAACACATATTACTAGTATCAGTATTAGACTGCTCGTGTACATGGAGGACGAAACCTGCCAAAATAAATAAATAAATAACTCAATAAATAAAGAAATATGCCATTAAATGAACCAAATATAATATTCTAAAATAAATGTAGGCATTACTTAATTAATAAAATGTGATGTAAATTGATATTTCTGTTTTAATTTCATTCTTTATTTATTTACCTCTGTATTAATTCCCCAATTTATATACACTTCTATTTCATTTTCTCCTTTATTTATTTATTTTTTTAACTATGAAATTTATTTATTTATTTTTTGCATTTATTTTTTTTATTATTTATATTATAATATTTTAATTTTTTTTTATTATTTCTGTGTGATTTTCTCTTTGTATTCCGCCCCTATTCATTTCACCAAACTTATTTGTTTCTGTATTCTTTTCTCTGAACTGCCCACCTGTTGTCTGAGAATGCAAGACCAAAAGGTAAATAAATAAAGGAGCAATTTAAAACAGAAATATCAATGCATGTCAAATTTTATCAATTAATTAATGCTTACATTTATTTCTAATATTATTTTTGGTACACTTAATGGCATATTTATTTATTTATTTATTGAGTCATTTATTTATTTATTTTTTATTTTGGCAGGTTCCGTCCTCCATACTTGTATTGTTGTGCTCCTTGACAGGCATCTGATAATGCATTCTTTAGTTATGCTGCTTGAGGCTGCAACCTTTTCGACATACAGTAGGTTGTTCATACCTCCAGTAATTGGTCTCCGTACTCCAACCCTGCTTGGTGGGCGATGCTACCTCCAGTGACTTTGGAGACAAAGATTCCTCCGTTCTCCCCGCTGACAATGGAGATGCCCAGAGGCTCCGCACCTTTGTGCACAATGACATTGCGGGGTTCCTCCAAGTATGGCCTGGTGGGGGAAAGAGGAAAAGTGCATAAATGAATAGCAGCCCAGAAAAGCAGTTGCATGGCACGGAGGAGCACGCTGAGAGGGTAACGTCACAACTGGACCGACCAACTCATTTACAGCTCTGGAGAGTTGCTTGCTACCTCGGCTTTTAGCTCAATACAAACTCATATCTGGTCCAAATTATAAACACTATCAATAGAAAGACTGATTTGTGTTTGAAGAATGTTTGAGCCCGAGCTTACATTTCCCCTCCAGGCCTGTAAATTGATCTTTACGCCTGGCTTCCAGAAGAACCTGGACAGGTTTAGAGAAACACAGGCGCTGTGTGCAACATCATAAAAAAAGCACAGGCAAGTGAAATCCCCTCACATGAAGGAGATTTGCATGAACTTGTGTGTTTCGTGTCTTCATAACAAGTTGGCTTTTGGACATGGCATACAATTCCATGAAGAGGAATGGATTGGCAGCCAGAGACGGGGGTAAACAGAGTGGTGGTGTACAAACAAAACCATGACCCAGAGGCTCGAGGGCTGCATAATAATACCATTGCATAACATCCATACTGCGGGCTGGAAAGGTGACTTGGCTTAAAGCCAGAATACAAACATGCATGTTGACCATGTCGTCGTCATGGGGCATGGACACCGCATGCAATATCTGAGATTTTTCCGACATGGAGGGAGACAAGTGCAGACATATAAACAAAACGCTGAAGCTTTGAAGTTCAGCAAGTGAAGCTAATCGGGTCTATTTTTTTGGTTTCCTAAGGCACTAATATAGAGGCATGCAATGAACTCGCAATCTAAAAATTAAACCGCACTCTTGTGGAGGGTGAAAAAAAGTCTCAATTCTCCATTTTGCATTCCATATAGTGCATGTAAACTGCACAAGACTATTCTGCTCCTCTATATTATCTACCACAGTGGTTCCCAACCTATTTTCCTTGAACCCCCTCCCCCACCCCCCTACCCCTACTTGTATCTGAGAAAAGCAAAATCCTCCAATTGAACAAGATGATTCCGTGTATTAAAGCTGAAGAAGGCAGGTTGGAGCAAATATGATTACAAAGTAATTTTTATAAAACGGTAACTATATTGTAACAGTAGTGCATGAGACAGGTAATCTGAAAAAAATATGTGCCTCTGTGTCCTCCAGTGCTCCTAATGGCAGCTGCAAGATTTCACAGACCGGAAGGAAACAACCAATCAGAGCCAAGCTGGAGCCTTGCCGTCTCTGAGCGGCTGTCAATCACTCGGAACTCCAATCAAACGGTCAAACTAGGCAGCGCTGATGAAATATGAATCAATATTTTGTTACTGTAATGCCTATTTCTTGCATAAATGTTTTCAGAAACATCTTGTAGTGTACTGTTTTGCTGTAAAATGAGAAAGTTTGTGACCCCGGCCGCCATTTTGAGATAAGTTGAGGAAATACCAAGCACCGCCCACCAGCTGGAGCAAACTTTCTCCTTTTACAGCTAAACAGTACACTACAAGATGTTTCTGAAAAAATCTGAGGCGAGAAATAGGCATTAAAATAACAGAATATTGATTCATATTTGATCAACGCTGCCTAGTTTGACCGTCTGATCGGAGTTTGCAAGTGATTGACAGCTGCCGACGTTGAATGAACATCCAATAGGAACGCTCTCTCTCTCTGAAATGACCTGTGATTGGCCAAAGTCTTCTGTCAAGGGCTAAATTTTTAAAAGCCTGAAAACAGAGCCATGAGGAAGCGCAGAAGTCTAGTTTTCTTTCAGAACACTTGAAGTACAATATGCTGAAAGGTTTTTATGGGATTTTTGCCCAATAATGTCAAAAACATTTTGCCTACTCAAGCTGTAAATGAGTCAACTTTCTTTAATGAATATAACTTGCCAGTTTTCATCAACAATAAAGTGATGACGTCTTAATGGATGCACCAAGCTAATGCAAATACATAATATGATCTTTTGTTTACTATAATAGTGTTAGAGCCAAAACAGATTTTGTGTTATTGTGGTTAAATAAATTGCTGCTAGGCTGCCCCGTTAATACAGGTACAGGCCTCCCTTTTTTGTGTGGTAAGCGGGAGAGCAAATAGGTTTTTGACCGTAGAGAAAATGTTGCTTTTGAAAGGCTAAACGCAAACAAATATGAATTGAAGCAGAATACATCGTTAGATAAAAAAAATGTTGTGAATTTTTTAAATGATTACGTCTATCTTTTTCGATAAATTTGTACTTTACAACGTGCAACAGGTTATTTGAAATGTTTGAATAACACAAGTTGCAAATAAACCTACACAGCCACGACTGGAATCTAATTCTACAAATAATTTAGTACTAATAATATTAGTGTAGCCTGATCTTTATTTGCAACTGTGCACAAATACTGGATTTAAACAGAGTGTGGCATTCTAAGTAGCAAAAAAATATATATCTTTTTAAATAGTTTTATAGACACACTTTTGTATAATTGACATCCTCAGAGCAGACAAATCCTGACACACCCAGGTTGGGAACCACTGATCTACCCAACTGCACTGAAGCATATGAACAACGTGAACTTGGGGTGGGAAGGGTGGGGTGGGGGAGAGGGCATTCCCTTGTTTTGAAGCACTGTGAGGGAGAACGAACCTGAGGCTCCTGAGAGAGGAGAACCTCGGCCTTGCAGCCAGAGGAATCCTCAGAAAAGATCTGTTACGGTAAAGAGATCTGGAAGCGGGAGGTTACAGAGAGGCGGGGAGGAAGATAAAGAGCAGAATGGAGGACAGATATCATACAGAGACAGTAACAGTGTAAAAGACTGAGAGGTGACGGCGATACAGAAATGTTGGAGGAAAGAATAAAATCATAGCGACAGATCACTTCTTCTTTTTTTTTGGAAACGGCAAGAGGCTTCCACAAAATTATTAAGAGTTTTTATTAGGATTTCAATCTGAATTTCAATGAGGGATTGCACAGCTCTGACCAGGAAAGACCGGTTGCCTGGCAACGTCTTTTGAAATAGCCTAAGAGGATCCCTAAGGGCAGACGTGTGCCGTATCGTACCCGCTTCTGAAGTGATCCTTATAATCATACTCTCCATCATTCACCCGACATCTACACCATTTGTAGAGCCATTCTCTCAGCATCCCAGTCCTATAACAATGGGCGCACTCATCAAATAACAATCATCTGATTAATATTCTGAACAGGTCATCTGTGATAGACAACTTCCAATTTGCCAATGTACATGCTTCAGTCACCCAACTAGATTAGTTTTGTTTTTTTCTTCTATAATTACCAGTGATCACTTGTTTCCATCATACCTGTCTTTCCTGCGCTCCCCTATTTGCACAGGGCTGACTGAGATGCGAGGTAATGTGGAAATGGAGCCTTGTGATTGGCTGCTGGCAAACGAGGAAGTCTCCAGATTGAGTGGCGACTGCGGAGGTGTGATGAGACTGGGACTGCTACACTCGGAGTGCGAGAGGGAGCCTGGATTTAAGGGGGGGTGGGGGTGCAGAAAGGGACAGAATAAGAACAGAAGTGTGCAGTTTATGATGACATCTCATATGATGATACACGTCTGGAATACACATTGACATTATAATTGCAAACTTCACAGCATTTTGTGATACATAGGGCTTTTAGAAAAGAACAGTAAACACCTTTGACAAGGATATTGCAACCTGAGCTGCCTGTCAGCAGTTTGTTGCTTTTGGGTTCTATATCTGCGTAAGGAAGCTTAGTTTAATTAAAGAAGCTTGGAAACCCAATATCCTGGAGACTATTTACACCTCAACATTATTTTTCTGTCTGACCACTCAGAATGCTCATTACCAACCTTGTGCAGAGGAGATAAAAGTGGCATAATGAGGTGGTAAACAAAGGCTAGAGAAACTGAAGGATTGTTGACAAACCGCTTACACTGAAGATCAAAACTGGCCAATTCAGGGGTTTTAATGAGATTTCCACATTTGAGGATGACAATTGAGGTTTTTCTTCTGTCGGTGCAGTGAAACCTCAATTTAAAACTTTACAAGACAACAGGCCTCATGCAAGACCGTTTTTGTATTCTTGTCTTAACCGTGTCTTACTGTTTTTTGTACCGTGGGCTCGTACGAGTGTTCCACGTCAGATTCAGGAAACGCTGCTGACTTCAGATAACTGTAAATGGCCCGCGTAAACATGATGAATGCTACCTGTGCATAAATGAGCGTGTGTTCATGAGAATTTTAAATTAGCATAATTAACGCCAACAATGATACAATATAAGGCTACACGTCCTGCCTCATTCATCCGTCACGCTCTCTTCCAAGAGCCTGACGTGCTAATGCGTCCAAAGGAAGTAAGTCATGATGCACCTGGATACACTTCTCGTTGACCTGATTATTGGATATACAGAGACAAATTAACCTTCAATTTGTTTGAGTCATTTTGCAGATATAGATGTTCATGTTGATATTGTAGTGTTATACAATAGCATCAATGGCCAATTTAAATGAATGATGAGTAGGTTATGCTATATGAATACCTTTAGAATTATCGGGGCTGTCAATCAATTAAAATATCGAATCGCGATTAATCGCATGATTGTCCGTAGTTAATCGCAACAGCTGTCAGTGTGTTGACTTGAGTCTGACTTGCCCCAAACTGCATGTGATTATCATAAAGTGGGCATGTCTGTAAAGGGGAGACTCGTGGGTACCCATAGAACCCATTTTCGTTTACATATCTTAAGGTCAGAGGTCAAGGGAACCCTTTGAAAATGACCATGCCAGTTTTTCCTCGCCAAAATTTAGCACAAGTTTGGAGAGTTATTTAACCTCCTTCCGTGACAAGCTAGTATGATATGGTTGGTACCAATGGATTCCTGAGGTTTAGTCTAGTTTCACATGATGCCAGTATCTCTAGCTTTAAATCTGAGTCCGCTACAACCTAAAAATCGCAAGTTGCATTAATGCGTTAAAGAAATTAGTGGCGTTAAAATTAATTTGCGGTAACGCAACGGTAATCATCGCGTTAACTTTGACAGCCCTAAGAATTATATTATAATTCGAATTGCAGAGTCAAATAGGATAATGTCAAGATAATTATGAAATGTAATTCATATAGGATTTCATTTATTGATTTTATTTTTTTTTATTATTTGTAATGAAATATACAATCAATTAGTGAAAAACTTTTGTTTGGATAACAGCAGACTAACTGCACATGACTCCTACGACAGGTCTGGACCACTCGTGTATTGTGTTTGTACCTTAGAGAAAATTAATAGAAAATTGGTGAATGCGACATGTCCTCCTAAATCACTCAAGCCACTTAGAAAACAAATCTGTTCGTACGAGTGGTTCTTGCATGAGGCCCATTGATCTTAGACCTGTAGCTGCTGCTGTGCAGTCTGATCAAAGAGGCTTTTAAGTGTTTTAATACTGAAGTGTGAAGTTTCTGTTTTTAATAATGAGTGCAGTCAGGTACAGTACCTCTGTCTGACCCCAGCATGGAGCGGGGGTAGCGGGGAGTGGAAGGGATTTTGATCCTCTCTGTGCGGTACTGGACATTATTGGAAGAACCTGACGGAGAGAGATGAAACGACACAGGAATGAATGCTGTGACATAATATCCAAAAACAGAAAGGGCACCGAGCCTGTGACCTTTACGTGTGTGTGCGTGTGCGTGCGTGAGTGTCAGACTGACCGAGTCGTGCGCTGGAGGGCAGTGAGTTTGTACCGTGTGAAGCTCTGCTGCTGCGTGACGATGATGATTCAGAGTAGTCGCTCGTGCGCTTCTGCTGGCTCAGGTCCAGGCTCAGGCGACCCTGGTGTTGTGGGCTACACACACACACACACACACACACACAAAAAAAAACCTTAGGAAATGTCAAATAATAATTATGCATACAATGCTTATACAATTAATCATTGTAACGTGCACGATATTTCACAGTTCAGAGTTAATTAAATTGATGGGCTGAGCTACATCACTGCACAATATTAAGTAAACAGAAGGAAATTCTTTTCCACCCAAACCCAAATTTAATTATGTGATTTTGCCTTTGGGAAACAGGCTAATTAGGAAATATTAGTCATCATAACAGGAACCAAAAAGAAACACTGAACCTTTGACATCAACCACTCCTTGGGTGTGCCAGCGCCCTCGGCCAAGGCTCAGTTTTAGAGCTAGAGTTAAGGTAGCACATGAAACTAGAAAAACCTAAGGAATCCATTGGTACCAACCATGTAATGCTAGCATGACAGGAAGGAGGCTAAGTAACGCTCCGAATTAAGGCCCACATTTTGGTGAGGAAAAACTGGCATGGCCATTTTCAAAAGGGGCCCCTTGACCTCTGACCTCAAGATATGTGAATGTAAATGGGTTCTATGGGTACCCACGAGTCTCCCCTTTACAGACATGCCCACTTTATGATAATCACATGCAGTTTGAGGCATATTCTAAAAAAGGTTTCTGCATACTGGGGTCCCTAAACAGTCTTAGAATTGCATACATTGGGCATGTCTGGAAAGCTGAGACTCTTGCAACTCTTGCAGAAATCTCCAAATTTCAAAAGTCTTTCATACCAAATCTCAGCATGGCTCTTTCTATGGTATACCTCAAGGTCTTGGTGTCTTAATGTGGTATTTTGGAGGTATTTTTTATCATTTTTATCGATTCTTGAGTGGTAAAAAAAAATGGTTCAATTTAGCACCAAATCTGTGTAACAAATTGTTTCAACCCAAAAATTGCTGCAACAACTTATGAGACATAATAGAGCATGGGGGTGGCCATCTTATACTTCTATCATAATGTTCTAAGCCCTTATACACTCTCACAGTTTATTTTACTTAACTATTCATTTATTTCTGATTTATGACTAGAACAACTTGACACACAGTGCTGAGCTGCATCTCAAATTAATCTTCAGGTTCCCAGCTTTGAGATGATGTACACCACTTCTATGTGACATCTACTGTTGACCTGCCATCTCCCCCTAAACACCCCCTGGACAGACAAACACAGGTAAATGAAAAAGAGCGAGTGGAGTGGAAAAGGGTTAAAACAGTGGGGGAAAGACAGAGAGTGTGTAAAAGGAGTTAACCTGGTGTGGGTGTGCTGGTGACATATCTGGGAGGCGACAGATGGACAGTTGCTGGTATGAACGCGGTGGCTGCGCACCGTGTACACTGGGTTCCTCATCACGGCCGTCACGGCGGGGCAAGGAGCCAGACCCCGGTGGGCTGAATCTGTGAGAGACACGCCGCCATGTTAGAGAGGTGGGGGGGGGGCTGTGATTATGGTGAAGGCGTGCGTTTATGTAAACATTTGAGGAACTCACTAGGAGGTAGGGTGCCGTTGTAGACTGTGGGGACGAAGCCGACGCTGTGCCTGTGGGAGCGGCTGGGAGAGGAACGCAGCATGTCCCTGGGCTCTGGTGAATGCTCGTCGTTAGAGTAGCTCTGTGATGAATGACAGAAACAAAACGGTTACCGTTTTCCCTGCAGGGTAACAAAAACACCGCTTTGTCTTGGGAGAAAATCCTCTACCCTTTGCTGGAGACAAGTACCATATGAGAAAAATGACAGCGTGAACATCCCCACTACAGTAAAATGAACATTTATCCCCACTGCGCTCTCCCGTGTGCTTCGGGGCCTGAAGAGGTAGCCAGGCATGGCTGTCTGAGCCCCAGGCACTGACTCAGCTCCTGGGTTGGGTAGCTGCACGAGTGCAGAAGCATCAATCACTCCGACACGCTGGCTAAGAGGCAAGTCCCAGAGGCATAACTCTGACGGAGCTGTAAATTCTATTACAAAATGGATGCGTTGGCCCACTGGGATGATTTGAATTGTTGGTCTCATTTTGAATTCAAACACTTCATCTCTTTATTTGAGAAGCTTCTAAACAAACTGCCTTGAGTTGGTGCAGGGATCACGCAAAGGAAACTTCCAGCACCACATAAAGAGATCAATTTTTGAGGCGTTAAAGCTTCAGTATGCAGAATATTTTTGGCATCATCGGGCAAACATTTTTCAGATTACCTGTCTCATGCACTACTGTCAGGATATAGTGACCGTATTATAAAACTAACTTTTTTGAAATCATATTTGCTCCATTTCTACCCACTGCTGCTTTAAATGGACTTACTTGGAAGGAAGGGAGAGTGATGGTCTGGGGGGTCATCCTACGTCGTAGGGCGGGGGCAGATTTAGGGCGCGGCCTCTTCACCTCTGGCTCCTCCCCCCTGGTTCGGCCTATGTCCTCGTCGCATGACTTCCTCGAGGTCAGGACCTTGCCGTCCAGGAAATAGTGGTTTCCGTTCCTGTCTCTTTCTCGCTCGCTCCTCTCTCTGCTCTCTCCCGTCGCCATGGAGATGGCGGCCTCTCCCTTGCCGTCTGAGGTGATCGTGCAGTCGGAGGCAGAGCTGCTTTGATGTTTGTGTTTGAACTTAAAGGAGTCGCTGCGGGTGGGCGGGGTCGGTGGGGTCGGGGTAGGGGTGGATGAGGAGGAGAGGGACTCTGTCTTTGAAGGCTGCGGGGAATGGCAAGCTGCGACGGCCGCGGCTACTGCTGCGATCTGATTGGCCGCCATGTACTCCATCTTAGAGGAGGGCGTTTCGGGGCGTTTGAAAGTGTCCGGGTCGAAGATGGACTTCCTCTGCTTGGGCGATTTGTAGATGGAGAGCTGGGCTGCTGCCGTGACTTGACTGGTGTTATCTGGCGCAACCGACATACCTCCCACCATCATCTTGGGC
Organism: Sebastiscus tertius; assembly: GCA_916701665.1. Lineage (NCBI taxonomy): Eukaryota > Metazoa > Chordata > Actinopteri > Perciformes > Sebastidae > Sebastiscus > Sebastiscus tertius. The sequence goes on from CAKAOH010004261.1 coordinate 29,820, forward strand.
CACGTGCCCCCGCTGTGCTTCTTCTCCAGGGTCGTCTCCATCGTGATGCAGTCCGAGGCAGAGACGGGGTCAAAGGGCAAGGAGGAAGGCGCCTTTGTGTAGGGACAGCACTCTTGGAAAGCACTGGGCCCGTAGCGGCCGGTGCCCAAGTCGGAGCCCGGCCGGAGGCTCGTGGCGTGGAGGGAACCCGTGGAGAATGGCTTGCTGATGTCGCCGTACACCTCGTCAGATTCACCTCTGACCTTCCTCCTCTCCCCGGAGATGCTACTTGTGCTGGTGCTGCTGCCATCGGGGCAGAAGATGTCGGTCTGCGTCGAGCTGTTGTGTTTGAGGTTGCGGCTGTTCCGGGAGTGAATCTCAGACAGGTGAATGCGCCCGTTTGACTTCTCTGATGACTCGCGCAGACTCTCGAAGATGTTCTGGCCTGATGTGCTGTGAGGGAAGAACTGCGGGGAGGACAGATGAAGGAATGGTGAGATACAGTACACTGGCAAATTATGTATCTCCAGCGAACAGCATCAAACATTACAGCGGTGGTTATCTAAAACAGGGTTCGAGACAAACGGCTTCCCGGGGATGATATTGTAGAAAATGTGTTTGGGACGAACAGATATCTTCCTTAAGACGCCTTTGGAACAAAAGGGGATTTTTGTATGTATGCATCTATAACAATCTCTAAACAAATGACAAACTGAGTTACTTTTCTAGTTGGTAATGCATCAGATAATCCAGTTCTCAGACCACACCGTTGAAGTTGTAAAACTGCTATGTAGGGCATAAAAAAGTAGAAAGGAAGGTCTTGATTTTCGACAATATAGGTGAAGTAGAAAAGGAGCTCAGAAAGAGAGAGTGTGGCCCACCTTCATGAGAGAGAGGCTGAGAGAGTCCCTGCAGCTCCTCAACAGAGCCTCACACTCCGTCACAGATTTGTTATCCAGAGCAATGCCGTTTATCTGGGGAGTAGAGAGATACATCAGAAACAAGGACAGGTCCTTCATCACTAAAGCGATCCACGTTAGTCTTTTTGATATCCCCCTGAGATGTATCTATTATTGGCAGTATTATTAAAATAGATGCACATCTACAAACACTCACAGGTGACATATCTCCTGAACACGAGGTTGCCTGGAGCCTGAGATGCGTCTCTCACTGCCGCGGTGAGGAAACCACAAGAAATCTAGGCCAGCACATTTCAGTCTGAAGAACCCTCACGCTGCTATCCGCACATTTCCATCACAAAGGGCTCGCCTTTAGAGGTTTTTTTTTTTTTTTAATGGTCAGAGATATTAAAGAGCAAAGTGGGTAATATATTATGGCTGAGATTTATCGTGAAATTAAGTTCAGAGAAGAACTTTCTGCTTTAACCTAGAATGAGTCGGATGCATTTTATCAAGCATCTCTGAGGTCACCTCTGAGCCACGGAGTTCAGCCCCTAATGCAATTAAAGGAGACGTGCTTTTGTGCTCTTTCCCTTTCCTTTAGTGTGTTATATTGTTTTTTTTATGCATGTAAAAGGTCTGCAAAGTTATAAAGCCCAAAGTCCATGCCAAAGGGAGTTACTCTCCCCCACAGAAACACTGCTCCTGAATTGCTTGAAACGCCTCGCTTGAAGTCCCTCCTTCTCCTCCGTAACATGGTGATGTCACCAAGTAACACATTTGCATAATACCTGCCTAGCGGCTAGTTTGGCATGTCCTCAAACAAAGGACCTGGAGCCAAATCGAAAGAGTTTGGTTTGGTTGACCTATCACAACAGAGTGGGCCGGCTGACCAATCAGGGCAGACTGGGCTTTTCATGAGGGGCGGAGCAGGAGCTCAAACAGAGCGTTTCAAACAGATAGTGAAAAGAGGTGCTGCAGCACAGCCCTTATGAGAAAATTAAAGCGTTTTTTGAACATTAAAGTATGTAAACATGTTCTAGTAGAAACCCAAAATACAAGTATGCACCTGAAAATAAGCGTCATAGGTCCTCTTTAAGCATTTAATAAGTTATATATAACCCGATACACCATTGTGATTAACATTCACATGTGCATGATAAAACATGATACTCTCCTACGATTAAGATCTGTTAACGCATCATCTGTACTTACCATTGCTAATTGTGGTTGCAGCTGAGCTATCATCTGGCATATCACTTCCCTGGCTACATGGAGGAAACTGCTACGCTGCTAAATGGTGAGCAGAGATATCTCTGGGATTTAAAGGTGATGCACAGGTTTCATGCTTAAGTTTAAACTAACGGGGGAGTTATGCTGATCTTAAGAGACAAGGTCATTTTTCAAAAGATAAGAGATGAAGATGGTTCGTTCCATTTCTGTCTTTTCTCTTCCGTTCCCCTCCAGTGTGAGTATATAGCAGCTGTGTGCGTGGAGACAGCTCCACCTAGCCCTCTAGAGAGGCACGTTTTTATGAGGATTTAATCAAAGCGGGAGACTTTTCCTTCTTCTACTTCACACACTCGACCAAATCCCACTTTATCTGGGATTGGATTGTGGATACTGGAATGGAATGAGGCCTTGGATTAGAAAGCCGTAAGGAACCTGTGCAAACTGTAGATGTGGTAGATGTGGAGGGAGGGAGCATAAAAAAATAATAAAAGAGGGATTTTAAAGAAGCTAAGAAATTCAGTTTATATGTCCATGTGTGTGTATGATATA